>JAIPRL010001146.1:0-94717 GCA_025469235.1 Pemphigus obesinymphae | reverse complement strand
CAATGATTTATCATTGCTTTCAAATTCAATACATCCACCAAAAGTACCCTGCCCAGTAGCGAAGTGCATCCACCAATATTGACACCCGACGAGCGAAGTGCTTCCACAACCTACTGACCGGCTTTTTTAATTATCTGTTTATAATTTATTATATAGTCTTAATATTATATGCAGGACATTATCTTGTCGCCTTGCGTACAATTAATCAGGTATATAAAACATTACATGTACATATATATAGTTATACATTGTACTTACTTATATATTTCATATTATTTTTATTATATATTTATACATCATTTCATCAACAATAGGTATAAAATAAATTAAATTCATTTTAGCTTTCTAATAGCGAATTTGTACTATATAGTACTTTATAGTCGTCGGTTAATTATTGATTTTCTCAGTAATTTTCATAAGTGTGACGAAAATTTTTATAAATTGGAAAATAATAAATACATTTTCCATAGTTTTAGAGTTACTATATAGATATTTTTTTTATGTGTATTGTATAAATACTTTTGGGTAGAAAGAGTTTCTAATATTTAAAAAAAAATATTGTTATAAACGGAAAAATTGTATTACAACGAGTGTCGTTCAGAATTGTTTTATTGAAAGAAAAATTAATGCTAATTTCTTGTGGTACGGGCCTATACTTAAAAACTGTCACAGGCTGTTCATCTATACTAGTGGTGGAAGCTTGAATACATAAATTATGAACGGAGGACACTACAGGGAAGATTCGACCAATCGAGTGGTCGTGTTTTCTTGTCTTTCCCTGTGATTGAGACCGGGTCGCTACAGCCTAGTTGTCTGCTGTGTGCGAAACTGAAGTGGTTATTTTTAGAAAAAAAACATGTTTTGAGTTTGCTTTTTGATGAATTGCTTGATTGTATGAAGTCTGGTTGAATTTATTATTGTCTGGTTAGAAACGAACCGTGGCCAACTGGTGATTGTACGAATGCACGTACCTATAGTCTTGGATCGTTTCCAGTTTGGACAAATTGAATTTTGCTAGCTGGGAGCCCATGATTCGCCGGCGTACGATACTGCAGGTTTGTAATTATGTAGTAGAAAAATGTTTATTTTAGACTTTAGCGAGAGTAGGCTCTTCTTGTTTGGAACAGGGTAGAGCATGCATCTGCAGGTTTTAGTGGCTTTTTTTGTGAGATGTTTGGTGTGTATATTGAACTTTAATCCTCGGCCAAAGATGACTCCCAAATATTTAGCCTGGGTGGACCAATCGACGGGGTGTCCTCTTACGTGTATGCAAGTGTTGGGTTTTTTATATTGTTTGAATAGGATATCGACTGTTCACCCATTCACGCGCAGACACCATTTGTCAAACTACTGTAGTACGAGGTCCATATGCTTCTGGAGCTGAATTATTGGGGTTGCCGTCTTTTGTCATAAACATTGTGTCGCTGCGAACAGTGGGACTAAAAATTTGAGCTTAACAGGGATGTCGTTGCTATATATATATATATAAGGTATAATAGAGGTGAAAGACAGGATATTTTCGATTTTTACCTGGAAGAACCTGTTGCTGATGAAAGACTAAATGATTTTGAGCAGCTGGATCGAGGTATCCAGTTGTCATATTTTATGGATTAGGCCATCTCTCCCTCCATACGCGATCAAACGCTTTTTCTACATCTAAGAAAATAGCAGCCGTTTTCTCCCTGTTATTGTGCATGGTTTATGGTTAGTTGGTCCAATAGGTCAACTAATTGTTGGGTGGTAGAGTGATTAGAACAGAACGCGAATTGTTCGTGTCTAATTTCGTAACCAATGGACGATGTTAGTTTGTGTAGTATACTAGTATTATTATTAACCACATATTATTACTATTAGTAGTATTATTCTTTCGAAAAGTTGGATACTAATATGACTGGCCGGTAGTTGGCAGGTTGGCCAAGGTCTTTATCCTGCTTGGGTATCGTTAAAACTATGGCTCATTTCTTGATTTTTGGAAAGTAACCTATTCGTAGACATCCGATAAAATATATCCTGGTTAGTAGGAGAATTGCAGATTTGGACATGGTTTTCAATGTCCTGTTCGGGATCTTATTTTTTCTCGGGGCCTTTCGATTGGGTAAGCTTTTGATTACTTGTTTTACGGTGCCCGGCGTTGTGTAACCGCAGTGTTCGATTACGGCGTTTTGAACTATTTAGGGGCTTAGATCGACCTCGGGTAGTGCGGTTCCGCGATTGGTTACAAATTGCTGTTCGAAGGTGTCGGCGAACGTTGGCCGCGTAGAGTAGACCGCGAGTGCTTGTAAGAGGAATATTTGGAGTGGGCTTATTAATTAGTCATCTGTATACATTGAATGCCGAGCCGTCGTTGATATTGTGCCATGATAATAATAGTTATCCTATTCATTTTCTTTGTGAGTTTTTAGCATTAGGCGAATGAATGCGGTTTTCCGATTCATTGATGGCTGGTTCGTGAGTACTACGCTGTCATTCTCGACAAAGTCTTCTAAGTGATTTCCTGGAGTATTTTTGTGGGAATATAATTATCGCGGTGGATGTGGGGTTTGGAGAATGTACATGTTTCGATTGTTGTTTGTATGGTTTTGGTGAAGGTTCGAAGCGGGGCTCTTCGATTTGGGCGAAGGTGTTGAAAAAGAAAAATTAATTTCTTTCAAATTCAATATATGAGTGCTTCAAACCCCTATACCAATAGTATATCATAATAATATATCCAAAATACAAAAATTATATTATTAACTATATTAGGTACTATTATAAACAATTCATTTCGTAATGTTAAAAACTTTTCCATTTCCTAGTGAAGTGCTTTACACAGTGTTCTGCAGCTTATACGTATACCGTTATCCTACAAACGAATTCATTACCTATTACCTTTTATCTGCACTATATATGAAAAAGGATAAACTTCTTATAGTCAGATTAAAGGCAATTTTTCTAGCCTAATATTTAGTCTTTACATACAGAAAAAAATATATAATAACAAAATTTATAGATAGTTAAACAATAAATAATTTTTATTTGAAACTATTATCGTAAATATAATATTTATTAAGATTTTTTTATAAAAACCCCGATTTAGAAGGGTTAACTCCCCAAAATTTAGCAGTGGCAAGAGAGGTGGTTTTTTTTTGTAAAAGTATTCGTGCTAATTACATATATTTTCTTAAATTTTTTTTTATCCCTTCCACACTATACTAGGGAAATGAAAGCATTCATATTATTGTATATTTTTCATAGATTGTTATGAAAAAAACCGTATAACAAAAGCTCTATTATAATAGTGTAAAACGGTTGCTTGTATATAAAAAATACATTTTTTTTTATTTTTTTGTAAAAAATTCTTTCCTCTACGTATTTTTATTCTAAAACATTTTGTTGTACAACGAATAAAAAACGAGATTTTAACAAAATGCCATTTTTTTGGATAAAAAAATCATATTTTAAACAAAATGGACATCCGGTAAGCCGTATATCACAAAAATTATATTTGTATACCAAAAATAAATATTACCTTTCTATATAGAGAATTATTTCATCTAAAAATTTTATTTGAATCTTTATATCATATGACCAATATTTTACGATATATTTAAGAAAAGGTAATTTTTGGGGACCTTCAAATTTTAATATCTCGAGTTACCAGCTGATATTTTTAGGATTTTGATATATACTTATTTTAACATCGATACAAATGTGTATATTGAAATTCAGATTTGTAGGAATTTTTCGAACTCAAAACCTTATTGTATTGGACTATGACTGGGTTTTTAAATTTTTTTTTTTTAATATTCATTAAAATTTGTATTTAAATTAAATTATGTATTATTGCATTGATTTTTTTTCGAAATTTTCAGGTAATAAGTTAATTTTTGTATGTATTTAAATATTTTGGGACTTTTGAATTTTATTTGGATATTTTTCCTTTTCTTAGAGCGTTTTAATTTAAATCCTATATAATTATAAGACTCGTTGCGGATACTGTGAAGCGTCTATAATTTTGAGTAATTAAGTATAAGATGCAATATATAGTGACGTATTGCACGGCTGAATGCGCATATCGGATAGGATGTTTATAGGACTTTGCTATCGCGCAAAACACGTCATCCGTGATGTGATCGACTATTGTATATATTATTATTATTATTATTATTAATATTTTGCCGAATATATTAATTGAAAAACAAAATAATTATTATAACGAAAACACGGAAAAGGATAATATTATTGACGATAAAATATCTCATTATTTTACGCAATACATTATATAAAGTAGGACACGTGTACAGGTACATCGTAGATTCTACACTGATAAGTTGTTCCCCTCTATAATATATTGACCCGCCTTTGCAGTAGCGATATTATATGTTATGTATAGATAAACGTTTATTATACGTATTATATCAGACAGGTGTGGGAAATATTTCTCTAATACAGAGGTTCCTAATTTTTCACACATACTACGCACTTTTGAAAATATTGAAATTTTGGTGAACCACTCAAGTCATAATATAATGATTCACATTTTTTGCTCATCAAGGTGATAAAATAATAATATGAATATTATTTTAATATCAAAATTTAATGTTTTGGTTCAGGGTCGGTTATAACTTATAGTACACCGTACATATAACATGGCGCAGACACTGTACTGGAGTGTCGAAAAATACTTTAATAATGTACGTTTAGTGTAACGGTTAAAATAAAAACTTTAAAAGTTAAATCGGTTCCTACAATGTGCAACGGTGTAATCATTGTCCGGTACACTAAGGGTGAAATCATGTATAAAACGACCGTGCTATTAACGTACGATAACGATGGTGTCCATTTTGAATCTACTTAAGTATATGCAATTATGGTATTTAAGTGTAAACAAAAAATGGCGCGATGGTAACTAAAATTACACCGCCTAAAATTTCTAGTAAATTACAGTAATTTATATACATAAAATTATTATTTATTTAACGCTGTTTTAGTAATAAATTGTCGTGCTCGTAAATATTATTATTGTACATATTATCACGCATGACGCATCTCACCGCTCTATTGCTGGTTGCTACTGGTAGCCGTTCGGTCACTGCCATAGATTACATATAGATAGATTTATATACCTATAGATGGATTACATATAGTGGTCTCGGCCACAGCTGTAACTACGCTACCGCAGCGCTGTCCATTGCGCACACTTGAATAATGCATGTTCGATGCGCCGTAGTATACTATTCCCTCTCCGGGAAAAATACACCATGTAAATTATGTAGTGTGGCGCAAAAATTAATTTGAACCACCAACTATTTATATCTAACTATTCTGTGGTCGTATGTCGTAATAACGTTTTCCTTTGGTGCAGTTATATTATCTACCCATTTTCAGATGTTAACAGGATATCACTTATCTAGGTTATATAGGCATAAGGTAAATTAAATTTTATTTCATACGAATGTAGGTATGTTCTTGATAAAATAAATGACATCACGTTCGTTATTACAGTACCTATCTTATTATATAGATATTTTAGAAAAAATATCATAAAATAATATTGTTATTGATCCGTAGTATTTTTTGGTTGTGCACCACCAAATATTTCACCCATGAGCCGGTATTGGGTGCCACTGTGCCGTTTCCCGAAGCTTTTGGAACTCGTTTCCACACGGTGAATCCAAATGATGACATTGCAGTGCGGTCGCGGTCTCGTTGTTTTGTTACTTTCTAACCGTGTTTGTTTTATAACGTGCGAACAGCATTCTCGAAGGCCGCCATCTTGATTCATCATCTTTTTATTTTTAAGTGACCATGTTTTTCCTAAATTGTGCGTTGTTACGATTTGTGCTATCGTTGTTGCGAAGTATACGTATTTTTATTTTGCTGTTATTACGGATACTTTTGATCACGCATCATCATTAAATGCGTCGTCATATTAAGTAATTTACACCCGCATTACACTAGTGTGTGACCTAAGTACATGGTACTGTAATATCATTCTCTGACGATCTTCAACGTCTAAACAGGCAGATATCGACAGAAGTTTTCAATTTTACTACTGTAAATAAATCTGTATAAATTAGTCTGTACTAAGAAATTAAGTATAATATCCTGTAACCAAAATTGATTACACTCGAGAGTTTAATAGTTATTTTTAAATTTTTATGACAACCTGACGTCCTATATTTCTGCTTCTGTCAAATGAGCAATAAAGCAAGATTATACTAGGTACGCACAAATAGAAATGTAGCGTCTAAATAAAATATTAGAATTGAAACACCTATTAACAATTTTTAAAAGAAGAATATTTTATAGAATATGATAATATAATATAAAAATAATATAAAATATTATAAATAATAAAATAGAATATAAATATTATAAAAATAATTTTTTTTAAATATTGTTAAACAAAGGAGTTTTCGTTATTTTAAAAATGAAAAACTTAAAATGCTACGACTTGTGTGTTAAACAATATTTTACAAATAAGAAATAGAATTTTCTAGAAAGAATTACAACTCTAATATTAATATAGACGCTACATGTTTTGTATCATGGGATTTGCTATAATAAATATTGAATAGACGAAGGAAGCTGCAAATGCTAGTAATGCTAGTATCACGTTCTCTTAAATGATATAATAATAAAAAAAATAAGAATATATTCTAGAAAATAGCATTTCCTTTATGTAAAATATTATTTAAGTTACACTAATCTTCTATTAAATGTTCAGGTCTTTAGTCCTTTAATTATTACTATTATGAAAAAATCTATAACAATAATAATAATAATAATAATCTATATTAATCTCAAAATCTATAACTATTATAAATAGTTACCTAAAAAATAACCTAAATGTTAATATAGTACTAAAATACATAATATGTTGTATAATTTAGAAATTATGAAAAATAGCAATAACACATATTAATAAATAACAGAATACCTATGTGTTTTTATCGTTTTTATATCATTTTATCTTACGTTTAAAATGCTATTGAGAAAATTAAAAATAACCTCTCTAAACTACCAACTAGATCAAATTCACTAAAATTAATACTCCAAAAACGGATAGGTACACGTGAAACATTTAAATCACTCCTTCTACTAGACATTTTGGGTAAGTATAGATATGAAAAAATTAAATAAAATTAAAACACAGGATTATAATATAATCAATACATTTTTCGCTTAGTTTAGACTGTTTAGAATATTAAAAGCTAAAAGCCTATCGCTTATCTATACCTATCACGATAGTAAACATTTCAATAAGTACTATTTTTAAAAAAAACCTTGATCCACCAATATTCTGATCTGATAATAGTTGTATTTTTTAGGGAGGCGATTTGGATTCCAGGAGAATGGGCTTGTGCCCTTCCTGAAGTATACCTGAATTCAACACTGAATGCATGGTAAGATCCATATAAAAATCGGTATGCAAATTTATCGAAAATACCGTTGTAGAACCAAAAAAGCACGGTAATAAAAACCGAAACCTTTATCTACAACACAAAGTGTGTACTGAAATTGTTACTCAGGATATATAGCTACTCATATACTACAATAACATGATAATGCTGTATAAGATAATTTTCGGAGACACGTATCTATATTTTTAATGTTATAGCCAATGATTTACAAAATTTTAATTTAAAAATATCAAATTTTCAACTAAAAAAAAATACACTTTTTACCAATTTAATTTTTCAAAAAATGTTTTTTTAATTTGAAATACTTATTTTATATATTTCTGAAATATCACCTGTCTATGTTCAAAATCAACAAAATTATACTGTTTAAAAAACTGTTTTTTAAATATGTTTTTAATTTTCAAGTTGTTTTATAAATATGATAATTTGCACTTACTTTTGAATTTGTCAATATCAATTGTACCAAATATTTATCAAATGGCAAGTAAACAATTTTTTTTTTTTGAGATTTTTGACCTTAAGATGATTTTACACACCAGATTTTTTAAAGGGTGTTTTATATAGGTAATTTTTATGCTATTTTAAGAAAAATAAAAATTTAACTATTTAAAACTATTTAAATATATTTTTTAAATAATTTAAAAACAGTCTTGTGTCAATACCATTTTTAATTGTTGTGAAATTACAATATTTGTTAAAAATCATGTTTACGAATTGTTTATTTTTATCAACTTAAGATTATTGTAATAAGATGAAATAAAAATAAATTATAAAGAACAAAATTATCTAGCCACCGAAGTAGTGGTTTTGCGATATGGGGGCGTTCAAGTATTACGTAATACGTGTAAGTAGCACATTTTTGGCCTTTTTAGACCCCCTCTCCCCCTTGTCAAAAATTGTCAACAAATGTCTGACCCCCCTACTTTATTACGTCAGTATAAATTCAACGACTCCCCTCAATTAAAAAAAATAAATAAAAATTTCTGAATTTCATAGGAATTAATTAAAAATAAATTAAGAATGTTGTTACATTTTTAAATTTTATTTTGATAAAAATAAGTACGTATTTATATACATATTTTTATTTATTTTTATTACTGCTGATGTCAGCATGGTTCTAACCCCACATCCTTCAATCCTTAATGTTAGCAAATGTAAGTACACGGCAGACCTCCCCTTCTCCTAGGCGCTTAAATAATAATTGAACGCCACCTATATTCATTTTTACATGTTTTATGAGTTATTAAAAAAATTAAAAATCTATATTTTAACAGCTCATAAAACGTGTAAAAATGCATATATCAAAAATTAGTTACATTGTTCGCTAGATAATATTGTTAGCTAGAATTTGTTTTTTATTTCGTATTTTTAACATGTTTGTAAGTGATAAAAATGAAAAATGTTAATTCAAGTTTTTCATTGAAAAATTGTCGGTGTGGTGTTCTCTTAATCGTAACTTTTTGATAATGTGAATACACTTTTCACTGTTAGGTACTGTGTTTGTGACAATATTGTAATTTGCGCCAAAAGTATTGATAGCTATTATATCAGATAATGTACCTTCACGGTAATAATTATGTATGAATACATGAATGAAAATAGCACTCATTATTTTCTTAAACTATTGAGTAAGTATACAAAATCCAATTTTGTAAATTTTTCGTGACTCACCAAGAACTAATTGCGACTAAATTTACACTTTCGATTTAGAAATATTTTGAGAATTTCTGCTCAAGTATAGACACGGTCTTAAAATAATCACAATATATATGTTTGGATGCGTTTTAAACGAAAATCGATACAGGATACAAGGAAATGTACAATAATACTATCTTGTATAATGGAATATGTAGCGTAATTTATACCTATATAGGTATAATAATAAATACATTCTTTCTTCAAACACGATGATGTATTCGTGCGAATATCTTGTTTACGAGGTCCTCGCGGCCGGCAGTAATCTTGCGATTAAATACATTTGATGGAATTTTGAGTGGGAGATAATATAAAACCACCCCCCCTTTTATGGGTTTTCAATTACCACGGATCGACCGATGAGTGGCGAATTTTAACGAGAGCCGTGTAACGATGTGTAATTGCGATTTTCGATATCATGTGAACGTATGAACGTGACTTGTGAAAATGTATAGAATGGACAACCGAGACGGAACTGGAAAACGAATTTATTTCTCGGCGAGGAATAGAGAAGATTGTACTAAAACGAACCGCGTCGGTACTTGCTTTGTGGGGGGGGGATACTCTGTTTCAAGCTTATGCTTCTACCAGAGAGTCGGATGTGACAGGAGTTGTGAGGTAGTGAGGGTGTGAATTTTGTGGTGTTAGAATTTTAGAAGTTGAGAGGACGGTTCCTTTTGTGGCCGTTGAGTAGGCCGGGGCGGGTTGAGATAAACTTGATGTGTGGAAAGGGGGACGAAGTGATCGACTATTTGAGTTTGGTGGAGGTGGCATTTGTGAATTCGAGAATGGACGGGATGTTGGTGGATTTCCTGATGGTGTGATTACTAACGTAGAATGGGAGGTCGGTGATTTGGCGGAGAGTATTATTTTGGACGGCTTCTATGCGGGACCAGTTGGTGTTTGAAATATTGGAAGCCTATGCGGGGGAGGCGTATGTTAGAATAGGGCGAATGTAGGCTTTGAAAATGTAGAGTTTGGTTTTGATGGAAAGTGGGCTTTTTCTGTTTAACATGGGAAAGAGGAGGTGGCCTGCTGCTTTAGTTTTATTTACGACGGACTTGGTGTGGGCTAAGAAATTTAGATTCCTATCGATGATAATTCCCAGGTATCTAATCGAGTAGGACCAGCTAACCGGAGTGTTGAGGATTTTGGGTTTAGGAGTGTTTAGGACGCTTTTGTTAGAGAAGAAGATGGTTGATGTTTTAGAGGGATTAATTGAGATTATCCACTGTTTAACCAGGGTTGGATGAGGTTGATTTGTTTTTGGAGGTGAGAAACTGCCGCGGAATGATCTTTGCTGGTGGCATAGAGAAGGGTGTCATCGGCGAAGAGTGCGACTTTAGCTTTGGGGTGGACCGGGAGGTCGTTTACGTACAGTGAGAACAGATGGGGGTAGAGGCAGGAGCCTTGGGGGATCCCCGCGAAGATGTTCCTGTGAGAGGAGAAATTGTTGTCGATTTTGACGGAAAATTTTCTGTTCTGGAGAAATGGTTTGATAATGTTAACTAGTTGGGTGGGGATACCTATGGAGATTAACTTGAAGATGAGGCCGGGATGTCAGACCTTGTCGAAGGCCTTTTGAACGTCGAGGAGGACAGCTGTGGTTTTCCTACTTAGATTTTTGGCCGATATTATTTCGTCTAGGACGTTAACTAGTTGGTGGGTGGTGCTGTGGTGGTGCCTAAAGCCGAACTGTTCGGGGCGGATGAGGGGAGTGGAATATGTTTGAAGTCTGGTCGCGTCGGTAACACTGCTTCCGGATTTTAGAGAAATACCGCCTACGCACGTGGAAATACGATCACCGGTAAGGTATAAGATTTACGCGATAATCGTGATAGGTGTGTATGTATAGGGTATACGAAGGAGGAACGTGCGCTACCGACGGACGGGACGAGCGGATGGGTGCGCGCGTATACTTTATGGACATATTGTACGCGTATACCCTATAGGTACGTTCTTTTACGGAATCGAATAATTTGACAAATTTTCTGTTTGCGCGTCGTCGTCCGACAACGAATGAATACTATCGTTATAATACAATATGTTATTATCCCGTGTCCTGTGAACACAAGTGTGTCTATAATATAGATGGACCGATTACAGTGGTCAAGTGTGTAGGTGACATTATATATGGTATAATTTATTGTGTTTACAGATGAGATGTCCTGCGGTGCGTGAGAGAACGACGACGACGACGACGACGACGACTATAATATGGTCTCCGTGTGAAATGCACCCGGTAGCCGTAATCATAGATGTATATTAATATGGCGTTCGGGCCGATTCGTCGGTGGGTTTCGAGAAAATTAACATGAACATACCTTCGGGGGTATTTTCGGAGTTATTGGAAAAACGACGACAAAAATAAAAAAAAATAAAAAACAAAACACGGTTTACCAGAAATGATAAATTAAATCGCAGACAAAACGTGCCGCGCGCTGCAGTACAACAGACGTATACGACGCCTCGAGCGCAAAATCATTATACATTTTAGGTCTTTGTTTTTTTTTTTTTTTTTTTCATTCTCTCTTCGGTTTTGTCCGTCCGTCCGTCCGTCTGTCTGTCGTCGCGTTTCGGCTTCGGGTTTAGACCGCGGACATTAATAAAATATTATTATTATTATTATTATTATTATTATTACATACAAAATGCGTATAGAAAAAACTTTATTTTCCATCTCTCTCTCTCTCTCTCTCTCTCCCCGTCGGTGTATCCACACTGCAGTCCCAGAGTCAGACCAACGTCGGACCAACCGGCAGCGGAATATTAGTGAAACAATAAATAATGACGCGCCGAGCTACGGCCATAATATACAAGTATATAGTATAGTATATACGTGTATTCGTATGCAGGTGAAGCCACCGCCCCTTGCCGGACCGTCTGTCTGGAAGTAATTAAAATTTAGATTAGAAGCCGAACCGACGATGCCCTCTGGGGGCTGTGCAGCAGCGGACGCGCATCATCCGAACAAAGATAAATCACACGCGCAAACGCCGAAAAAGAATAATAATAATAATATTATTATTGTACGCGATGGCGCGAGCACACTGACACGATCCGAAACCGAGAAAATAACGAATGTCCCGCGCGCCATTTTCCAACGTGTTATCCGTATTAATATTATTATTATTATTATTATTATACGCCGTGTGATATTAATAATATCGTAATATATTATGTTGATACGCGTGGGGAAAACGATATATATATATATTTCTATAAACCGTTTAAAATAAATTATATACGATATACGGTATCGTGGTACGTGCATATGTATGGCGGGGCACCCTAGACGAGTTTTGCAACGAACCGATCGTCGGTATTATTATCATTATTATAGTACGCCAGTCTTATTTACGTTTTCCGAGATATCATGATTTATTGTACGTACCTGTCGTATATTGTGCTTTTTTTCTACACATTTCCTGTATATAAATGCACCAACGAGACGGAGGTAAAAACAAATTTATACACGTTTGCGAGAACAATATTACAAATCACGCGGTGAAACACTATTATACCGTATTTTATATTCGAGCGCAGATAACAAACCTAACCTATAACTAAATCCATACACTAGAAATAGTATAATGGCCGCAATATTAGTATTGTGAACTTGGCGACGCATGTTTTCTTTTCTCGCTTAACTCATCCAGCAAACGCGTCGGTAATTTGTTAAAATTATCATTTCACGTAGGTACCTACTACATAACACTACTACACGGCAAATATCATTCCGGCATATTTCAATATTAAATTACACGAAAACGAATATTACAAAATATGATAGGTATGATATAATATTTCATAAATGTTATATTATCAATACGTGTAACATGGCAACATAACACTAATTGGTACATCTGAGATTATTTGTATTATTAGGGAATATTTAGGTTTGTTGGATATTATTGAACGGGCTTCTCGCATCTCGTTTGTTGGAACTGGAATAATTATGTGTGCATATTTGCAAAAGAGTGTGAGTCCAATCTAATGTATTCATCATGAATAATTTATTACTTTATGACGTGTTGTATAAATATTGACAGATGGCGTGAAGTTGGTGGTACATTTTAAAAAATGTTCTAAAACATAATGAAAATAATTATTTTTGTTAAACAAATTAAATTAATCTTTGTTGGAAAATGTTCATCATTACAATAGCGTGCTATAAGTGGTAGACTTTTGAAAAATGCATATAAAATTAGTATCGATTCCGCACAGATCGCTCGTCTAGACAAGACTCGAGTCGATGCATATCCGATGACATCAAATCTGTAACTTCCGACTTCGTTTAAGACCAACTTTCACTCACAATTAAGGCTCCTGGCCTAGATAAGTATCCCAACGCACGTGGTTCCCAATGCGACCGCGTAGAAAAATCCCAACCCCGTACAGATCACCGTCAGTTGGACGTTAAACTTGACCTCCCACCTGGGACACCTGGCATTCATCAAGGATAAAGGTAGCAAACGTCTCCTACTACCGACATCTCCAAACAGCAACTACCTTTTAACCTCCGATAGCCCCTCATTGTCGAAAACAAAAAAACTCGATGTTTCTCCTTCTACCAGAAAATCTCCGACTCCTTCCCGTTCCATTTCCCCGGTCAACTCCTATTCTTCTTCAAATCCCCAGTGCGTCGAAATCGACGTCTTCCGCATCGAACCTAACCAACTACCTAACTAAATCCAACGCCAAATTCATATTCGTCCCCTTATGAATAACCCCTGACTGGGTCTACCATAATTCGTCGAAAACACGATCATTATAAATTCAACCGTACTCCTTAAAATAAAAGACTATCTACGCACATGCGGCAGCAATATTCCATAGATTTCAACAACCCAATTTAATCGCATAAAAAAATTAGACGAACAAAACTTAACTCTTCTTGTAAATCTTAAAATCACAATCAAACTCAGACCTCTATCTTGGTCCACAGAATATTAATCGAACCTAATAATTCAAATCAACCATAATATAATTCACAACTTCAGAATACTAAATTTATTCAAACATTCCAACCACTATAGCAAAGTGTGTCATCCTGGAATATTTTATGGACTTAATGACGTCCAAGCATCAATAAACAATTAATTTCAACAAATGTGTAGAATTTTTCTATTATGTCCAATAAATTCCAATATAAATTGTTGTATATTTTTATGTATTAGATAAAAGTTGTGATGTTGGCGGTGCATTTGCTAAAATGCATATAAAATAAAATGTATTCCAACAAACTATGATACCTTTTCAACGATGTTCCATAACGTTAAATATATATTATTGAAACTTTTACAGTGTTAGATAAAAATTCACTATTGTATTCAATTTGGTGCTATACTTTCAAAAATGCGTATAAAACAAGTCAAATTTCGAGCTGAATTAATGTCCAATAAATATAAATAGATGTGTTGAATAAGGTTGTATTGTTGGTGGCACTTGATAAAAATGCATATCGAATAAGTTCCAAAAAATTATGAAACCTATATTAAACCACATCCAACAAATATATAAAATATATATCTTTTAAATTATATCTTTTTAGGTATTTCTTGAAGTGTCGAGATAAAAAAGTTCGTCGTTATATTAAATTTCGCACAATTTCGAAAATGCATGGTATAAAATAAATAAAATTCCAAAATGAGACATTTCCAACAATTTCCAATAAAAATATGATTTTATACTTAATTTGATACTTACTTTTTGATAATATATTGAAAAAAAGTTTTGTCGTTAGCGTGAATTTCACGGTGTGCTTATAGAAAATATTATTGCTTATAATTCCAACAAATCGTCATCGTGTTCCAAAAACATGGCCAACAAATTTGTTGGATAGGTTTGAATTTTGAATGAAATCTGTTATGTACGTATGACAATCAATAATTCGTTTAGCGATTCGATAGATATACGATAAAATGAAAATCACGATCCGCGTAAGACGTATCCGAGGAGAGATCTAGTCGATAGATATCCGGTGAGTTACTATCGATCGTTCTTCGGATAATTACGATTAGGCCTATATATAGGCGCGCGTGCGTGGAGGTGACTATACAATATATTAATATAATACGACGACGATGGTATATGCGTTCGAATGGATAATCAATTATTATTTATTGTCATAATACGGGGGGCGAGTGAACTTGGCGCGAGTGGCGTCTTCGATAAAGGACACGAAACTTTCTTTTTTCTTTTTGTCAGCCTGTATACACCTATATATATATATATATACGAAAATAGATTATTCCGCCCCGTTGTATTTTTTTATACGACTTTTCGATAAAACTCTACACTCCGGTCGGGTTTATAAAAAGTTTCTACTCGAACGGATCCGAAAACCTTTAACGCGCTCTCTGTAGTGTATATAATAAATGCGGCGAGACGTATTGTAATTATAATACAATACAATAGTCAATATCATGGATTGTGGATAAACGTACAGTATTTAAATGTTTAATACTAAAATACTTTTATAATAATTATCAATCGGTCGACAAATGTATTTAGTATAAACAGTATAAACCGTGGTTAGACTATTTAAAAGATTTTTTTTTTTTTTACAAATAGCTCAAACTTTGTACACGATATTTTTAATAAATTGAAAAAACAAACACTGTCAAGAATTGTACAATATATTATAATGAACACGGTGAATTAGTAATAACTTTACGTCCGACCGAATTTACGTGCATACCTATTTATACCTAGGTATACTTTTCTCGTAAAAAAAAAAACTTTTGTACCAATCGACTTGGCCACTGCAACAATATTTACCTATACACAATTGTTATTTATTACTATTGTATATATAGTTACCTATGCGTTAAATACACGAAAAAACCAGTTGGACTACTTGCGACGAATGCCAGAAACTTGTCTCGGCGAAAATATACATACATATAGTACCGTCGAATCGTGGGATATTCACGTAGTTAGTTTTATTTAATTTGTACGCGGGTTTCTCAATTTCGGATGACTTCCGATCGAGTTTAAGATGAGATGTACGAAAAAAAAAGTCTTAGATCGATTGAAAACGCGAGACTATATACTATATTTACATACTCGTACATAAAGGATTCCTCTCGTGTCTCGCATAAAACCCCTAGCCGATGTTCGAAAGCCCATAACCGGGAAATTTATGACCACAAACTTCGTTGTCGTTATTTTAATTGGAAGTTTTTATTCGGTTAAAATTCAATACGGATAATAATCGAACCTTGTTGTGTGTACAGATTTAATATTTTAATGTATTATTCATCTCAGTAACTGTAGATTTTCGTGTTTACAAATATATTTTATTTGAAATTTAACTCGATGTAACTAGGTATATCATTTTTAGTATTTTAGTAAGAATAAAACATTTTTAAAATTATTTATCTCATAGGTGTTAAATACTTACGTATTAAAAATCTGTATATTTAAATCTAAATTTTGACGCAAAATATTTTTTACGTCACCGTAAAGTATCAATACTTAGCCTATCAATTATACATTTTACATCGTATATTATAGACTGCGATCGTTTGTATTAGCTACTGTATCATCACTGTTAAGGGAAAACAGCAATTTTCTAGTTTTCTCTATCACACATAATATAGTTTACTATTTAGAAATTGTATATTTTCATTATCTCAAACGATCTAGTAATACGATAAGGATTCTGGAAACTAATCTTAATTCGTTCTGAAATCTTCTTTAAAACGATTCTCCCACTTTTTTCCATAAATATTTATTATGTTAATTTTTATATATATTATAATTATAATTTTAGTTAAACTTTAAGGGATGAAATCGAAAATGTGGAAAGTCGATTTAAAGTAGACTTTACAATGAATTCAGAATAGTTTTCAGAATCTTTATCACATTAATAGATCAATCGGTACGATGAAAACGTAATATATCTAAATTATTGTTACGTATATGATATAGAGAAACTTTGCTGCTTTCAATCCCTTTTATACAGTAAAATATATTAAATTCTCAGTTAGCATAGAAACTCGTCTAAAATTCCTACCCATCTGGAAAGAATGATACCGAACTTTTCAAGAGATTTTCATTATCAATAACAAAAAAGTAAATAAACACTATTACCATTTAAATATTTCAGAAATCTCTCTCTCCATATGTAGTTATCAATCTATAAATAGCTGTTTCCAACCTTTCACCATATTATTCGTCTTTGTCGTCTGCTTTCTTTTTTAATTGTATATGTACGAATCACATCCCTGCAAGTCTTTCATTATTCTGTCCTTTGCATCATTCCTCAATTCTCCTTTCTATAATAAGTTTCACTAATCCCTTGTGTACTATTATGTGGCCTATTTCACACACATTTCGTATATTTTTGTTAAACTTTTCCGGGATGAACTCAATTTCCTTTACTTTCGTATGTTATGTACCTATATCTAATCATCAGTAAGTCGCTCTTTCACCTTTCAGTTTAGCTTATATTTTTCTTCGATTTATCATGGATTAAATATAAATGTGATACTTTTTCTTCCATTTATTATAATTTAACAAGCACCCATTTTACTGTTGACTAAAAATGTTTGGTCCATATAGAAGTATATATACAACACACACACACACACATATATATATATATATATATATATATTATATATTTGTGTGTGTGTTTAAGTGTATGTGCATATGTCTATATAGATTTATATACTCTATATGAGTGTATATCAGTAGTGATCCTTTCTCTTTCTCTCTCTCTCTCTCTCTCTCTTTCAATGCAAAGGAAACGCATTTTTCTCTCCTTCTCTGGTCACAGGACGACAACAATGGGTGCTTAAATATACGACGTATATATTATATACTATATATATTATATATATATAGTATATAATATAATACATAATAATATTATGTCGATCTTGATGACACAGACCGATCGAAACGCGCTCACTATAATAATAATACAATAATGAAAAACGTATAGTATATTGTATATACGTTGGATCTAAACCGGATAGGGTGTATACGAGGTCCTGCCGAACGGTGCTCGCGGACAATACATTTTATAAATAGGACTGTCGTCCGCACCTGACTCGTCTGGCACCGTGTCTCTCTTCCGGCTTTGAAACCGCATAAGAGAATATTATTATGTATATCGCGTATGCGTATGCAGGGGGGCCGACCCAGTCAAAAATATGTTTTTAGGTAAAACTAAATGTTTCCGTTCCTGTAATAGAGTAATAATTGTCCACCAAAATGTTCATAAATTGTTTTGAAAACGGAAAATAGGCATGAAAAAGGCCATACATTTTAATATTTTATTTAAATTACAAAAACTTTTAAGTTATTTTCAATAAAAACTCCACCCTCACACGAAAATGCTGCTCTAGGCTAGTGCCTAGATCGCTTATACCTTGATCTGTCCCTGTGCTTATGTATATATATATATAATGTTTATGTATAATACCTATATGTATATGTGTGTGTACATTCGACTTACACGGGTTAAGAAGGCATTGGTTTCCTCCTTTCTGTACAAAATACGCCGGCGGTCATCGTGTAATTTCGATCGTTTTGTTTACATAGATTATGTTGTATATAGAAAAATCAAAAAGTTTTCAACATTTTCATTGTGTTTTCTCAAAAATAAAATAAATAATAATACAAAAATGTTAAAAAACAGTGAATGATCTGAAGCTGAATAGGGCGAACAGAGATAATTATGGAATGAAGACATCAATGTGTTATCAGTAGGTATATGGGAGTATAATATGTATTATCCCCCCCCTCTGTCCAAAAAAATACATGACGCGATTCGGAGGTGACCCCATCAAAATCAATATTGTAATCTTCAAATAATGATCAAAATACTCCCAAGAGGGATAAGTGAATATCTCGTCATCATCCTTCCTGAATGTCTATTACTAAATTAAACTGGCTAAAGGTATATGGCACAAATTTTCGAATTTTCAAGGATTATAATGTAGGCTATTCAATTAAATTAAAAAAAAAAAAAATTGGAAATTAAATAATTAAAATACGTTTTACTGTACCAATCTATGCATTGTGCGATCGAAACTAATTTCAATATATTCTCGAAATCTCCTACAAAGTATCATTCTTATTCCTTAAACCCAGAAGTCAGATAAACTTCAACCCATTTTTAATTGCAGTTAGAAACATCGTTAGTAACGTTTAATTGTGATAATTTTGAGAGTAGTTATCGTTATCACGTTGACTATAATTTCCTCAATTAACGAAATTGGTCGATGGTCTAAAATAACCATTAGTCACAAGGTTCAAGATATCGAAAATTATAAATATGTACGGAATATTTTCTCAATTATTTTCCGGAATTTTTTTTTTAGCGAATTAATGTTTTGAATTTAAACATAATTTAAAAATAAAAATATTTTTTTGCCCATTTAGTACTCGTTATTGATGAAATTTTCAAAAATTTCGATCATCTAATGATTTTTTTACGGGTTTTCAAAAGATTAAATAGGTATTTTATTTTTTATTGACACTTAAAAACTTCAAACGTGCGAGCATTTATGAAGCGCATTTATTACCTTTTAATTATAATCTTATGTTAGAACTTATAACTGAAACATCATGACGCGTAAACTTTGTTTTACTTAGATATCAATTATATAGCGATTACCTAGTACAAAACCGATATACTATATTTGTTTTCTTTCGATTCATATTATTAAAAATTGATAATGTAAATTTTTTTACGTAAATTGTAATTTATAAATTTAATGTTTTTGAAAGTTTCCAAAAATATGTTTTCAAAAACAGTTACTTTACTATATAATATATTATGACAGATTCACCCGATTCAAAATCAACGCTTTCTTAGTGGTAATGTTACTGCAGTAATGATGTCATTCTGAAACCTTACATAATTAACGGGCCAGTTAAGTTACATCATTTAGTTTGCGGTATCTCTCCCTATAATTTTAGTAGGTACAATCGTATTCGGCGGCTTTTTGTTGTGCCGCACGTGTAATTTAGATTTTAACAACCACGTGGAGGGGTCAACTTTGTCATAGTCGTTCTCTCTCCCCAGGTTGATCGGTGTCCTTTTGTGTCGTCTCCTGACCGTATTATCGTTATTATTATTACTGTTGTTGTCGCGAGCGGTAATTTTCCGGGTGTCTAATGGTTTATACCGCATGGTTACTACAACCCGAATGACTCATATACGAATGACCGAATGTACGTTTCTAGTTTTATGTCCACTTCTTCATCGTCCCCGTCAGCTGTTCTTGTACCGCGATTGTGTGTGATAACAATATGTTTATGGGGGAGACACGTTAAGCAGCTGCATATTATAGCTATTCGACTTAATGAAGGTTTTTATAGACGAATTGACCATTAATTTAGATAATTGTATGATTTTTCGGAGCTCAAAGCAAGAAAAAAGT
The DNA here is from genome assembly GCA_025469235.1 of Pemphigus obesinymphae. NCBI lineage: Eukaryota > Metazoa > Arthropoda > Insecta > Hemiptera > Aphididae > Pemphigus > Pemphigus obesinymphae. The sequence goes on along the minus strand of JAIPRL010001146.1, from coordinate 74,211 downwards.
TTAAGGCAATATTCTACTGACTCCGTGTCCTTGTAAACCGTGTAGACCAAATAATTTCAAGCAATATTATGTGATTGATCAAAAATAGATAACAATAGTGATCTCATAATCATGGTTGAACCTGTTACCGCAGGTTACAAGTAGTTGAACATTGCTCTACTTTTCAGCGTATGTTTAATGTGATTGGATCTTGGTTACTAATAACCGATTGTTTATTATTAAATTTTATGAATAAAAAACGATAAGAAATATTTTAATGAGAAATACGGTAGTTAACTCAGAACACGATCTACCATTAATAAAATATCTATTATTTTATTAAATTTATTATATTTTTAAATTTTAAAATGTTTTGTTTATATCAATGATATTATCACTTTACCGAAGTTTTGCAACTGCAGTATTGAAAAAAAAAACATAAACACGGAATACATGGCACGGAGTCAGTGGAATACCACGTATAATCTTGTAAATAAAAAAGGAATGTTTACACTATAAAATAGATGAAAGTATTATGTGTATCATATAGGATCAGAATAACTAGAAACTTGATTAAATAGGATCGACGATCGTGAGGTTATCTTAGTTGTGGTTCTGGGGAAATATATTTCGATGTCTCCCCTGAGATGAATTTAGAATTTCGTCAAGTAAATTTACAATTTAAAAGAAAAATGTATGAGAAAAAAAATATGGAAGATTGCTGTAATAATGACGAAAAATCATTAATTTGTTATTTTTCTACAACTGATTTGAACCCGTATAGTTTTAAAAGAATAAAAAAAATATAGTATTTACAATCTACATATAGATTAGAAAAATTTTTCTAAAAGTATTTGAAATAGTTTTTGTGAAGTATTGCAAATACTTTGAAAATAATAAATACCCTTATCATAAAGTATTCGGAATATTTATTACAAATACTTTTAATTAGTATATTGTACCCATGCCTGTTTATTAAATTAATTTATAAAATTAATGTGAAATACAAAATTTTTCGTTTATAATTTTGATACCACACAATATGACAACAAATTAAACAATATTTAAGAATTTTTATTCCATGATATTTTTTTTTTCTTATCAACGAAGTGGTGGCCTGAATGAAAATATGCATATGTGTGCGAAGGCTGAAAGAAGATATTTATTATAAATTTTGATATTTTACCAACATATTTTGCCACCCCTTATGCCATGTTTATGATCTGCCTACGGTAGATGCCTATCTGAATACGGCCTATACACGTTAAACATTTTCTCTATTCTCAGCATCACATATTTTTAATCTTTTATATCTTTTTACAAGGCTAATAATTGAAATAGATATTGTTAATTTCAAGTTTGGTTTTATTATGTGGAACCTCATATGAATATTTAATGACATTTTAAATTTAATTTAAAATCGTTTTTCTAATCAATTTTAAATAATATTATATATGTAGAAATAAGGGACTTTTTTTTTATAGTGATGGGACACCTAAATATAAAAATATAAAAAATAAAATATATATAAATTATATTATAAAATATAAATTTAATATATTAAATAAAAAAATAAACACCTGTACCTATATCGTTTTAGTTGCAATAATTCCTAATCGTAAATAATTGTAAATACCTATACTCGTGACTATAATTGTTATACTAGTCTGTAATGATAATAATTATATTAATATTATGACTATCGTGTAGGATTTGGGTGTACTATATCGTATTGTGGTGAAAAAAATATAATTCCAAAAAATACTGATCAAATATATAATATTATAATATAAATATATAAATAATAAATTATCCAAGTATTAATAATTGATGATAAACAAACATTGCATGTATCTATCCTATTCCTATATGTATATTCATCAAAACCCATCAATAATATATTTTATCTCGCAACAGAAATATGAAATTGACACTTTGCAGATGCGATCTGGCAATCACGTTAAAATAGTATATTTTATCAATAATATTGACAATAGTATATCACTCTTTTAGATCAAAACATTTTATTTTTTTTTTTAAAAAAAAAAAGAAGAAATTCACCTGTCAACTATGAAAAAATTGATGTGCACGCAAAATACACGTCATATTATTAATTATAATATATATATTATAAACATATTTTTTTTGAAATATAAATTATTAATTAATTAATAAGCATCCTGCATTTTTATATCGTACCATATAACATTTTAATAATATAAGAATAATATTTAAAATTTAATTAGAAGTAATTATAATAATAAAATATCTACTCAATTAAAAAAAAAATAAAATAGAATTTTACTATTATTGATACTTGTATATATATCAGGGATGAGAAACTCAAAATACCTAACTAGAGGTCCAATTTTTGAAACTCAGAATGATTACCGACCAGATATAAAGTTGTTTTTTTATTATTACGTGAAATGTATTTATTAATATAATTTATGCATATGATATGAATGAATATTCAAGTTTAATATATGTTTTATTATTGATAACTTGTCCACAATACAATTTCCTAGATGTTTTTACTATATTTGAAGTAAATTGTAGAACATTTTCCAACGGTAAAAATTTCAAAATACAGTCTGGGCTGGGGAAAAAAAGATGGCAGGTCGCTAATTGCCCATCCCTAATATGTATCTAGTCTTCATCGTTAGTAAGTATCGGAACGTATATTTGCCACCTCTAGGTATACAGTATATAATAATTTTATAATATATTATTAAGAAAGTTAAATATTACTATTTCGAAAAACAGAGTCATTGGGTTTTATTTATAAATATAGTATAATATATTATTAGCACTGCTTATATTACATAAGTCCTAACTCTAATATTGCTACATATACATATATTTACTGCAATAACAATATTTAAAATTTTACATTTTCTTGTGAATTTAGAATATATAGAGAAACAGTATACATTTTGCAATATTTTATAATATTTGTATTTTTTAATTTTTTAAGCAGCTTATTAATTAATATAAATTACCTGATTTTTTTGAATTATTTGTTATTTTTTCTAATGATAAGTCTGATGGCAGAATATGCACACCTGTAAATTGTAAAATTAAATTAATCCAATTTTTTTGTAAATAACTTTTTGTTATCTCAAATCCAAATTAATATTATCATTTGTGATTGTTATTATCAGAACGATGTCATTTCAGTATAAAAAGTAACAAAAATTGATATCATAGCACCCCTATTGTAATCTATTTATAAACTTTAAAATCGTGTTTACAAAAAGCAATAAATTTCTCATGGAAAAATGAAACTATTTCGGTTTTACGATTTTGAAGTGCGTGAGTCGAAACGATTTAAACTGTAAGTTATTTAAAAGAAATATGGATCCTTTAAAATGTAGGACATTAAAAACAAATTTAAGTTATCCCTTAGGTAGATATTTATAAGAACATTAAAATATATTTTTTATTTAAGAATGTTTGATGAATTATCACCCTATTTAGTCTATAGTTTACATATCTATTATCTATATAATATTATAATATCAATATAATTATATATTAATGAACGACCTTTTCATTTTTATTTTTTTTTTTATATATTAATGGATCTACGTTAATATCTCGTTTTTAGCTTAAAAAATTAAAAAAAAATCTTAAAAATATGCTAATAATAAATGGTATATATATATATATATATAAAAAATCGAACATTTTTTTTATTTTTGGATTTAAGACCCTTTCGTTCTAAGCCTCAGCTGCTAGAAGGACGTGCAGGACTTATCGGAACCGGGCGAGAAAAAGACAGAAGCTCTAGCTAACACGAGGGGATGGATATGTACAGGAGTATATATACACGGAAAGAATAGCCAGGGCGAGGAATGGTGATGCCGGGCAAAACGTAGTGGAAGGGTAGATATAGAGAGGGATCGGGCGCGTTCGACGAGGACGAGGATGGTGTGTGTGGACGAGGGGTAGAAAAAAATATTGGCTCCGAGGGATCCCTAGGGACATTTCGCCAGATTAATAGTGGTACCCACTAGAGCGTGCGTGCCCACGATCATGCATTTAAATGACTTCATTAATAACCGATCGCGTCGACCCGCACACCAGCAACCGCCGCCAAAGGTATATATTATAATCTCTTCTTTGTGTATCCTATACGTCCTCAGAGGAGAAGAAAATGAAAGAGAAGAACTATCGGCTTTTAGCGCGCGTCGCGACTCTTAACGCCCGTTCTTGGCTTTTTTTTCCGTCTATTATTTTTATATTTTATTATTATTATTATTATTATTATTATTATTGCATGCAAACACATAAACAGCTATCGTGACCAGGAACTTTTGTGCACAGACGCTGTGTGTTCCGGCTTTATTTTTTCAAGATAATATATGTATATGGAATGTAAATTTAGTTAAGGCTATTAATATTATTAGAGTTTGGATTTAAATAAATACTAAGACACCAAGAAATACGCTCAACAAAATATGTAATTTATATTTAAAATGTTCTCAAATGAAAGCCCAAAAAACTGTAGTTATTAAGAGTATTTTCTTTTGGCGTTTAAATTTTTTAAATTTACATAGCGTTTTAATACAAAATAAATTAGAAACAGTTAAAAATGTGTAAATTAATGAAAACAATTAACTCAAGTTAGTTGGCTAATTAGTTCAAAAGCCTTCAGTTAAAAGATAATAGTTACCAAAAACATATTAAAATAAAAAAAAGTTCATTATTTTATTAGAAAAATTTGAATTTGTATCATTAAAATTATCCAACAAGTTTGCTCATATTTTACTTTTTTAACTATTGAGTATCCATTAATTAGTAATTAATAATGATTATATTTGAATTTCGATTATAATATAAGAGTGTATAATATACTCACGAAAATCGTTCACTCAGAAATGAGGCTCGTGGCCATCTATAAAAGTCTCAACACCTCTCTCCTGACCTCCGACCTCGACTCACTCCTGTCCTCAAATATCGACACGATCATCGCAGGCGATATTAATGCTAAAAATCCTTCCTGGAACAGCCACATCTCTAACACTTCAGGCCGTATTCTTTAACTTTACCTCGATCAGAGACCCGACACTTCAATAGCTGCCCTATCCTCTCCCACCTATTATTTTAAAAACTCCAACCACTATCCTGACATCCTTGGCATCGCCCTTCTCAAAACCGGTCTCAACTCAACTTCTAATTGACTAATTTCCCAGCTGAACTCTCTTTCAATCACTCACCCATCTTATTAGATTTGAACCACAATACTTCCCACATCTCCCCCCCCCCCCCAAAAAAAACCGTCTTATATCACAGAATGGGAAAAATTCGAAGAAATTTTGAACTCCACCACCTTTCCCCTTCAAACATCTCTTCACCCTAATCAATCGAATCTCAAATACCCAAACTCTCCAAAACTGTTTCCACCGCAATTTCTAACTACACATCCATCTTCACCCCTCCCAATCCTAAACAAGATCTTCCCTAAAACATTCTACGTGAGATTTCCCGGAAAAGGCGCTTTCGTTCCAAATGACAAAGAACCCGCGATTCAATTATTAAAACCCAATTAAACGCCCAAACTCTTTTTGTCCAAAACTTTTTCTCCTACTAACACGAGAACAATTATTTCTTACTTCCTAAGCTCACTTAAATCCAACCCAAACGGTCGTTTCATATTGTATAAAATCAACAGAATCTTCCTTCGCGAACTTCCTCCTCCAATCCCCTTCAATACAACAACAATTCCCTAATCTATGATCCCATTGGTAAAGCGGAATTATTCGTTGATACCATGCAAGATCGTTTCAAATCTCCAGTCTATTCTCTCCCCTCTGATGTCCTAATTCCTTGGAATGAAAAATTAAAATTTGTAACTTAGTTAGTGAATAAAAAAAGTACTATTTAAAAATTTAAGAAAAGATTAACTTATTAACTTAACTTTAACATTTTAATCAATTAAGGTGGGCATTTTTGGAAACAATAACTAACCTCTGGATAGGAACAATAATTTAAAAGAAGTTAGTTGGTATTTAAATAACCATTCAAGATTACACCTATATACACCTACTAACATGATTTTATAATTCAAGTTTTAACCAATAAATAATAAAAATGAAATGAAATTTTTTTGAAAATATTTATTTTAAAAAAACATATTTTTTATTACCAAACACTAAAATATACTGTATAAAATGAAATACAGAGTTCTCAAATAGTCTACGAATGCTATTCTATGTATTTTATACACAGGGGGTCCTTGTCGAAGTCTTCTTATATTCAGTGTTTTTCTATATGATCTAGGAATATGTCACAAAAGACAAAAACTGTCTACTTTATGTATAAACTATAGATAATAATCATAGTGTATTTTTAATTTTTCCGCAAACTGTTTTTAAGTAAAAGAATCAACTTTATTTCCAATTTTTCCTCTTTCATGATTCAGTGTTCCTTAGGTTTATCCAACTAAAATACAGATACCAAATATCTGTAAATGCACAATTTTTTTCGTCATAATACACAGTAACAAATTGATATCATTATTAATTACAATACCTAAGACAATGACTTTAGAATAAAATACGAGGGATTTCATATAAAACGTTATAATTTCGAAAATGTTCTGAAATTATATATACTGCAGTACTAAAAAAATATATATTTGAAGGTAAAAGTCACGAGTTCTTTTTTGAAGATTCCACCCACCCTTATAATTTAATAGCAACTAAAATTCAACATAATATTCGTCTAAATTGAATATAGGTACGTCAAAAATGAATTGAGAGGATATTATATATTGTATATATAGTACCTATATAGTATATCCCATGTAAATCGTGATTAATCGTTAGTCGATTTTATAAAACAATTCACGTTTTACGAGCGTTATATAAGTTATTTGTATAGGGAATTGGCCCGTTAAATGCGTATATATGCCCGCAACCTTACTGATGGCAAGTGCAATAAAATGTTACAGGCTGAAATGGGATTTAGTCTTCGTTATTAAGTGGAATCGATGAATCTAATATTTCCGACATACGAGTATACGAGTATATATATATATATATATATATATATACGATATATACTATTAAATAACGTGCCCGATATGCGTTCAGGCTCGTCCAGGGTTGAAAAGGGTAAAAATTTGATGAGATAAAATATTCTAGTACGGTATGCGTAGTGATACTGCACACGACATATATTATGGAATATAATATAGGTATATACATTAAAGTTATGAACGAATAGCCTAAACTATTGGTTGCAACATCATTATAGTTCATCATTATGAATTAACTTATAAGCATAGATTGTATTAAGTTTTAATTTATTAAAAAATAAAGACAGGAATAGGTATCAGGGGAAGGCATCTATGTACGCAGTTCCTATGGTATTTTCGAATTTACTACCACAAAAAAAACTACTGGTTGTATAAATCTGATATTTTCAAAGAATATTCTTATTTAATAACATAGACAGCAGCTATGTAAAATAGTAAAATTGTTCATGAGCTTTTTAATTGTTTCTTTGTTCATAGTAATTCAGCTAGTGTTTATTTATAATAATATTATCTTATTTTTCTTCTTTGCCTACTATCCCCACTATTTGGGTTTCCTCCACTTTTACTTAACTCTATAATCCACATTCCCTTTACTTATCGCTCATCTGTCCTAAAATTCAAGTCATTCATATATTACCTCTTATGCATTATGTATATAATAATTTATAATTGCGCCTTTTCTAGTCACTCCACCCATTTATCTCATCCCTGCCATATATTATATGTGGTTAGGTTAGGTGAAGGTATACAATATAACACCCTATGAAACTAGATAGTGCGTATATAATATACATGGATATTATAACGTTACTATATTAGGTATATTACACGAAAAAATAGATCACACAAGACCAGAGACAAGCATAAAAAGATAAATTACCTAGGAAGGTATATAAAGAAAGATAGATTACCAAAGAGAATGACGGACCCCTAATAACCTCGAGCGAAAAGCTAGTAAAAAATATGGGGTGACTACTTTGACGAGGTATTCAATTGCAACGAGTTTGACAAAAACTTCAGTTTTTACCCGAAATCTTGGAATAAAAAAGAATGCCTAAAATCAACGATAGAAGAGATAATGTTTTAAGGTAAAATGCTAAAAATAATAAATCACCTGTCAAGGATAAATTACAAGCAGAAGTACTAAAAATAAAAGGAAATAAATGATTAATTTATGAAAAATCTGAAAAAATACTGGGAGAATGTAAAATAGCTGTTGTATGCCCAATTTATCAAAAAATAATCAAGCAAGATTCTAATAACCAGTATAACTATCGAGGAATAACTCTTTTAAGCATAGCAACATATAAAGTCTTTTCTGACTGACTCTCATCGAGGATAAAGGGAAAATCATAGGAGATTATTGATGATATTATCCGGTAGATATTTCAAAAGACGTATTAAATTAAGATGCATATTTTAAAGATGGAATCAAAAAATAAATCCATGTTTTCTATATTGATTTCCAAAGGGCATATGATAGTATTCATCGAAAGAGTTCAACAACATTATGAGCGGATTCAATTTTCTTCATAAGCTGGTGAAGTTAGTTGAGATAAGTACATGGAAACATTTGTTAAGGTTAAAGTTGGAAGTAGTCAAACAAATCCAATATCAGTTAAGTTAGGATTGAGACAAGGAGACTCAATATTATCTGTGCTATTTAATATAGTTTTAGAAAAAGTCACTAGAGAAATTAATATTAGACATGATGAAGGAGTGAAACTCCAGAGATTTTCATTGAGACTATTAGAATATACAGACAATCTGGTACTTGTGGAAATATCGCCGAATAAAGTGAGATCACTGTTCGGTGAATTGAAGGCAGCATTGAAGATAAGAGTACATGGTCATAGGTAAATGGGAACTACGGATATATATATCTTTGGAAGTAGGAAATTATGATTTAAACAGAACAAAGCCGTTTACATAGTTAGGTTAGGTTCAGTACTCACTGAAAAAAATGAAATTGAAAAGGAAATATCAGCAAGGACACTTTCCGGCAATAAATGTTTTATTGGACTTGCAGAACTGGTAGGATCTAGACCTAGGAAATTGAATATACAGTTATATACCACGTTATTACGTTCGATAATCACCTATAGAGCGAAAACATGGACACTATGAAAGGTAAATGAAAGGATATTGACGGTATTCAACAGGAAAGTTCTAAGGAATATTTATGGACAAATAAAGGATATAAATAGCAATGAATAGAGGATAAGAATAAATATAGATCTAGAATTAATTTTTTATAAACCCAACATACTGGAGACGATAAAAAACAGAAGACTACGGTAAACTGGACATTTTTGCCGTAGCCAGAGATCCCTACTGCGTATAGTGCTTGAAAAGAACCCAACAAGAAAAAGGTTGCTATGAATAGACCTTATACGAGATGGGAAGATGTGGTAAAAAAAGATGTAGAAGCTCTAGATGGAGGTTCAGATGGGAAAGAACGAGAATTTGACAGAGATTATTGGAGTGATGGGTGTTTTATGAGGTGGTCCTAGTGAAAAAAGAAGAAATATATGTATAAAATTGTCAAAGTAGTCTATTTCCAAAGTCTTATGAGATATGAGATACCCTTATCAATCATTATTTTATATATATATATATATACAATTATAATTATAAATTGGTTAGTATTACTCTATATTAACGTATAAAGGTATAAAAGAATTATTTTTTCTTTAAAGAAATAACTATAATTGTGAAAACAAAATAATACATTTTTTTTAAACCCAGTTTGTTTTTCAGGTTTTGTTCGGTTAAATCTTGGGTATTTTAGAAAAAAATATTACAATAATATTTAAATAATTAAATTTCAACTTAATGATGTTCACTAAATATTTTTCATTTCTTGAAACCACTTTACGGGTAGAAGAAGTCGAATCGAAAATTTTTCGTCATAAGGTCAAAACTTTTTGATTTTCTCTGTAGTTTTGTGTAAATGAAAACTACCTTTTGTAACACACAAAATGTTTTATAAATAGAAAAAATAACAAATACAGTATCTACGGTTACTATATATTACTAAAATTATGTGGTGACGTCGTAAATTTAAAATTAATTTTATTATGTGAACCATCTATCCGAGCTCCGATCAAAACCATTTTATAGAAAACATATGATTTATTATTGCTTTAAAATGTAATGTATCCACCGCTATGTTATTTTACTAGACCTCCTTTTAAAATGTAAAATACCAAAATAGATACCTATTCTCTTTCATTTATTCTGAGATTTTGACATTCATGTATTTTTATAATAATTTGATTTTGATCATCCCTCTCCACGAAATATTTTTGTTTTAACATTAATGTGTTATTTACACTACGTAATAATATAGATATAAACAATAGGTACCTGTACAATTGACGGTAAATTTATTTTTCACTTATTTTTTGAGAAATGTATATTAATGTTTGCCCTCCCTAGTAATGTGAGTTTATGGGTATAATATGTGCGCATACACATGTACACGGTTAACTGTATTTTATATAGTCGTATATACTCGTATCGGATTTATTTTACATCTCATTTATATGTCGCGCGTACAAACTGACGTGCCAAAATGCATTTTTTTTTTTTTTATTTATTTTTTACACGTTGTTATTATATAATATGCTCTCTAGCCTCCCATATACGTGTTAGCCCGTAAAAGTCGGCATTCGCAGACAAAAGACCGCCAACACGACAATATAACCCCGTCGGGGTCAGTCCGTTTCATCTCAGCACCGACGACCCGACACATAGGTATTACGATAATATTTAATATTATAAAATATTACACGTAGTGAACAAGATTATTACTAGGTGTACATGTGTATAGTTACCGTACGTCGATGCACCTAAATAATTGCCAATTATACATATTATATCAGTATTGCAATAAATGATACATATAAAGTGGATAAAAACGATTTTTCGACGAAAATAAAAATAAATCTTGATCCGTTTCAAGCGATATTCATTTTGGGTTGGGGTAAATTTTTAATTACCGGCATACCATAAGGATAAAATGTGCTTTATAAACTACTAATAAACTATATTTCTACTAGTGTTTCCTATTCTGCTGCTCGATTATATATTGGGACTGCCGATGTGGGCCTGGTAATATTCCGAAGTTTCTGTCTATATAACAATATATACCAACAAAATATTGAACGACATCACTTGATAAAATTAGTTTGCAATAGTCATCATTATTGTCTAAAAATTTAAATGTGAGCATTGTTCAAAACGATGTATAAATATTGAATTAAAATATTTTATTATATATATATTTATATATATATATATATAACACAATCGTATGACTAGGTATAACAGTAATATATTTTTCATAAGATAGGTTAGTGGTTTGGATGAAACTGGGCCAGGTGTTTACTGTGGTAATTAAATTTTATAAGGCAGTAATAAGGCCTGCAATGAATTTTGAGCAGTAGATAAGTAGATAGAACAGAGGATAAATGTATAGCAGAGATGAGAATGTTAGGGCGGAAGAGCGAATTGTGACTAGAAAAGGCAAAATAAGACATAAATATAGGAGTGCAGGTTTCGACAAAATTTGAAAGAATAGTTTGAGATGGCTTGGTCATGGTTTTAGGATGGAAGAGGCAGAATCCGTACGATTAGTAAAGGAATTGTATATAGAAAGAACGATGGGATGTTTGAATGGGATGGAGAGTGATATGAAAAGTACCGGTGTGAGTAAAGAGGATACAGCATATCGAGTTAAGTAGTTGAGGAATAGGGTGGTTGACTTCAAATAAGAGAAGTCGTAGGACAAGAAGAAGACGAAGAAAAAGATAGATAAGTATTCTAAACTAATAAAAATACTATCGGAACTTTTTCAACATAATATAACCCTAAAGTTTAAACCAGAATATTAATTTGAAAAAGATAACATAAAAAATAATAGCTGAATCCAGTTTTTCTATTACTATATAGATATAACGTTTAATGTAGGTACCTAATACCTGTGTTACATACATCACAATTATCACGTATTTATTACGTAATTTTAACGTAGGTAATACATAATATATATGGTATACAAACCAACACTCGAAATCATCCTAAATAAACCTTTTAAGTCCTCGACAACGATTCTGACCATAAATCATAATTCAGAGGGGTATACCTTATAGGGTATAGGTATACATTTACGAGTGTTATAATATGTGTACACACGTTATTATTCTCGTACTTTTAATAATCTAATCAGCTCGCATAAATCACGATTTTTTTTTTTTATAGAAACATATACTCTAACAGATATGATAAACGCAAAGACCTCACAACCACTATGAAACGTGATTTGGAAAATATGTTTATTTATTATTTAAAACGGTTTTTAAAACGGAAGAATCTGCAATGAGTAGAATATAACTATTATACCCGTACACATAAAGTTACCCACTATATCCATTAAACGGCGTTACATATTCAATTTCCCTACAGGCAGGGTTGGGCAAAATAATAAAAAAAAAGTATCTAGATACAAGATACAAGATACACAATTTATTTGAAAAAGATACAAGGTACAATATACAATTATTTAACATTTATTATTTTTAATTTGCTTTGCAATTTGTATTAAACGTTAAATAATCATTATAATATGCAATAAATTAATAATTATAAGACCAACTAATACGATTTTATAAATAATATTATATATATTTATATATTATAATATAATAATATTTATAATACAAATAAAATAAACCTTAAAATATAATAAGTAGTATAAATTATATAAATGACAAATATATAAAAAAAAAGGCAATTAATAAAGTAGCAATATTTAATTTGTATTTAACCGATTTATAATTTTATTATTTCATAAATTTGACGATTAGGTACCTATTATTGCTTAAAATAATTGTCGTACGTTGTGTCATATTATTAATAAAATAAAATTATTTTTAAAATAAAAATAATTAACATTAATTATATTTTTGAGTAAATTTAATTTTATCATCATTATTATCAACATTTCTGGTAATACAATTGTTAATGTATGTTTAATTTTAAAAAGATACAAGACATAAATACAAAACTTTGCAAGATACATGTATCTGAGATACTGACCAACCCTGCAAACAGGTATACTTACACAGTATTTGGAAAGAAAGACGTTTATTCGTTCACGTTCATATTTTATGAACGACGTGCGAACGCTACTCGTTTTTGTAAAATACAACGTGAACGTGAACGACTTTTAAGGAATTTGAAAATTTTTCAGGCCTTTTAAATTAAATTAAAATATATTTTTATTTTGCTATAAACCTTATTATATTTATGTATAATTATAAAAATATAATACTTGAAAAGTCCAATTCCATATTAGAGAGTTTTTGTACATAACAGACACAAAACGGTAGGTACAGTAAAAATAACGTTTGATTAAACTAGACGTTAAGATATTTAACGTAATATATGAGACTTTAGTTTCTGCATTGTCGTATGCTCGTAATACGATATTTAAAACGAAATGAAATAATTTTTTTTTTCTTATCATATGTGATGTATGATCACGGTTATATAGATCTATATATAATCGTGTGTTTGATAATAATAATAATAATAATAATAATAATAATAATAATAATAATTAACTATATATATATTAATTTTCTTTCACATCTATATTATAAAAATTGATCAGCAGGACGTACGATAAATCAATTTACCGTACCCGCTAATTGATTGAAAATAACCGATTAAGATAATAAAATAACCATATAAATTTTCGGAGCGCATGCGCACAGACATATTTTAGAAAATAACGATAATGAGACTACTGAGTAGTCACTACTTAATTTTTAACAAGAGTTGTTCAAAAACTCTTTACTATCGAATTTCCGTAACACCCTGTTGTTTTGCTTTAAAACGTGAAGTACAGAGTTATTATTGAAGTTTACACAACTTATGTGAAAAGACACTATGGGGTTTATTGCATAGTTGTCTTTGATGGATATATAAATCAAAGTGCAGACAAAATTGCAGTAAAATATGAATAAAGGTATGTGGACCGTATATCTATGCGAGACAATAAGTGAGTATGTGCTAATGTGACAGAAAAAATTGTTATCGAATGACCAAAACGAAATTTGATCAATGGCTATATTAACCGATAAATTTCTGAATTGTGGTATTGGTGTAATACAAGCCGAGGACGATGCTGTTACTCTTATTGTTCACACAGCTATTCAGAAGACTTGGGATTATCAACAAGTTTTCGTTGTCGGAGAGAATGGCCATTTAATTGTGCTTTTGTTGACATTTAGTATACCTAGTGCTAAAATCGTGATTTAAAAACTGGGCAAATAATAAACCAAGTCTTACTATACTATACGTACTCTGCAAAAGCAATTTGAAAATCTGATTTTGCATTTTATGTCTTACACGCATTGATGGGTGTGATACTACATCATATACAATATTTCAACAAGGAAATAAGGTATGATTTATTCAAACGATAAATTACAAAATATAAACATAAATTTAATGTGTATAATTTTTATTTGTTACAGCCATCACCCGTTCAATTTTTAGTTTCCAGTTAATTTTAAAATTTAATGTAAATTGTATAAATTAAGATTTTATTATAATAATGTGTACAATTATGTAGGTATTTGTAAAAAAATTTAATAATATTAAAAACAATCGTATAATCCTATGATAATTGTAATTATATTTAATTTTATTTCAATAAATTTTGATCTTTTTAAGTCGTAAGTGTATGGGTTAATGATTTATAAAGATAAACGGTAATAAGGGTATGCACCTCCTTTTTGAGGGGCGGGCGGCTATGCTGCACCTGAAGAAAATGTGAGAACTTTTAGTATATGAATATGCAAGATATATAGGAAGTGTGTACAAAAATGCATCTTTCGGAGAAAAATCACGAAAGAATAAAAAATTAATAAAAATTCATGAAATGTATTTATATCTTGTCAAAATCCGATTATTATATAGATTATTAGATACAAAGTTGTAATTACAATAAAGTCCGTTCCCTATAGTAATAACATAATATATAATATCAAAACGATAACTATAATGAAATAATATTACTACACTTTGTTATGTCTGAAACTTTATAGTTTTTACTTAAATTTCATCTTGAAGTCTTAAATAGTCCTAGTTTTATATTTTAATATATTGTTGTATAGTGTACATACAGCGTTGCAATAATCCATAAATTAAATAGATTTTTTTGTAACGATCACCCACACACCTTTTATATTAGTCATTCTCACTTTATATATACTCATACGCCACCTAAAAAAACGACTACGATACCTACTAATAACACTATAATAAAATATATAGATATATTTTGGCAATTAAAACGACTAAATACTATGGAATATAATATATATAAATGATTTGTTATTTAATATACATATTCTTTAAATATTTTGAGTAATATTGCCTTTAGATTCTTTAAATATAGGTACCTAATATTGCATTATATTTATATTAAATATAAGACTATTTTAAATAATAATTATTGTTTATGAACAAGATGAAGAACAATTTAATTATTGAACTTCCGAGCTTAAAATACAATGCGTTTAAGAGGACCCAGGAGGCCCAGAAGTATAATTAAATTTCAAAATCGTCCTAAATCATTAAAAGCCTTGTAAAGTATTCGATTAAATGTAGTTCAATAACTTTTATTTTTTTATTAAAATACTTTTTCAGGCAAATATAATGAAAGCAAAAAAAAATAATCTAACGTGATTACCAGCCATCAATTATCAGACAATGTGTCACCCTCATAAAGTTGGCAGTACATTATAGCAAACACCTATATTAAATGTATTCAATAAATTTATTGGAAATTTTTTTAATACTCTTGTTTGGACATTGTTTTCGTGACTAGAAGTTTTTAATCGTGTGTTACTAACTTTACATAACTGCACAACATAATATTGTTGGCGAGTTTAAAACTTGTTAAACTCTCTTTGTATGAAATGGTTAAAATACTAGATATTAATCAACTTATATTAACATCTTTAATTTCAAAAATTATTATATTTAATATTATTATTCATTATTAGATTAGAATACCTAAATTAATATAATAAAATGGTTCTACATCAAAATTTGTAATTTTCGGGAAACGTTTTTAAATGTTTTTTTCGAGAATTTTTGAAAATTTGGATGAATATTATTAGATTCATATAATATTTATCAAATATCAATAAAAGTACATAAGACAAATTATTGTTTTTTTTTTTTTTTTTGTTTACTAACCATCACTTTTAAGATTTAACAATATTATATCTTACATTTTCAAAATTTCAAATGCATTTTATGTTTTTGAAACACTAACTTTCGTTTATTTTTTACAATAATTTCAGGATGTTCACATTTATATATGTACTTGTATATATATGTAATGTATACATGTACGATATTTTAATATTTTATCTATATATATTATTATATTATATAAGTAAATATATGGACACTAACCTTTTCCTATATTATATATATGTAAATATGAACTTAGTTATAGTTATTGGCATTAAATTAAGTTAGTTTTTGCTGCACATACGTTATTTAAAACTTTCTGATTGTTCCGTCTCGTCACGCGCGTACATTTTAATGATGTTGTTTAGCAGGAAGTTTCATATGTCCTGAAAAGGGCATAGTCTTCGAAGGGACCTTACGATATAATACGTCGTATGACTAATAACATCGTGTTATCATTATGATCGCAAGCCGAAGGAATAAATCGTGACAATATGATATGATATATATATATGTATGTACATGGACGGTTCGTCCCTTTGCAGGCAGACTTAACCCTTTTCCTGCCATATTAATAATGACGACAACGACCACGTCAACAACTGTCAACGGTTGTACCTCGGGGCAGGCTACTACGGTGATGGATCGAAGTGTTTACGGCGTGGACGAGACCATCTCTATATTGCCCGGTTGTCCGCGACGAATTTCGCGCCCCCTAACCGTAAGTATAAAATTATATACGTGTTGCTGCACTTTGTGCATTTTCTGTGCTGGGAATATTACGATTATACACAGGGACTAGATCGATGACTATTACATTATTTCCGATAAATAATCGTTGAACGACAATATCACATACGACGTAGAGAAAACGCCACGTTTTTCGAATTATTTTGATGTTTAAAACCCGACCGCAAATTTATAATTTATTGCTTTTATTTAACCAAACCAACGAACGAATACAGCTGAGAGGCCGAATAGCCTGTACAAAATTGGGAAAGACGATATCCTAAAATGCAAAAATGCACCCGAATGTTTTTTTTTTTTCAATTCGCCGAAATGAAACGATTTATTTAGCCGTGAAATTTTATCGAAATTCAGTGTTGGGGTTCCTATTTGCCGAAGCATACGTATAATAACAATGTATGTTGTGCGGTCAAGGAATTTCCTTGGTTGGTGCAGGGATTATTATTAGTCACGGGGAAATTTATCGGCACGTCCACGAAACCAGAATATGCACGCGTTGGACGGCAGCTGTCAGGACACGTGCGTCTGCAGTGACTGAACGACGAAATCTGTTTTGCCTGGTGTCAGGAAATAAATCAGTCGGATAAACGTAATGTATATATATATATATTATGACGACAGATTATGTCACATAAATATATATGGACCCCTGTAAAAACGACTAGGTTATATATTGGATCTGGCGTGTAATTTTTTAAGACGTTCTTCTCAAAATGGACACATATATATTGTCATTCTAGTTGGACAAACAGACAGGGAATATATTGGGTTCACTGTTATTCTGTTTAGAATATACATTTTAGCAATACTAAGTTACTGTGTCTTTCTCTTCTACTGAAACACTCAGACAGTACGTGATAAGTAAAAAAGAGCATTGTGGAAGAAAAACGTCCATACTGCCACAATAATATTACCATTTCATCCACGAATACTCTGATTGTTATCATTGAATTCTAAACAGAAACGTAATAAAAGAAATAATTATCATAGATTATAAATGAGTCGAAAAATGGGTTTTCTTTCATAATACCTTCTTTTTAGTTATCAGATGTGGGCTGATGGTTGTTTAATCAAAGTGCAGTTAATTTGGTAATATAGGTTTATAATACGTTTATCTTAAATATAGCATATCCTATTTGTATGTACCTTTATTATTATTTATGACAAAAATGTCAAGATAATCTAAGGTCAAATCTGGTACAAGGTAATGTAATAAAGATAAATGGTAAAAAATATTAACACCCAGCAATATTTGAGAAAAATTACATAGAACCAGTTTTAAAGTTCTTAAGATAACACTATGTTTAAAAGAACTTCTTCTTTTTCTATGTTTCCTTTGTTTACTCTCTTAACTATTTGGAGTCGGCTATACTAGTCCTCAAATTCTATTCAATTTGTTCTCCCACATCCTCTTTCACTTACAACTATAGTCCTCTTCAATATTCTATTATATAATTACTATTCCTCTCATTCTTCATTTATTTTACTAATCTTAGTTCAAATCTTAGTTCCTCCGGTTATAATTTGAGTACTTGTGAATTTCTCTAATAATAAATTGAAGACTCAATTCCACAAAAATATTTATTTAATTTTATTAAATACGTATTTCAGTAACAAAGTTACCATCTTCCAGTACATAATAACTACTATATCTACTATAATATACTAATATAGTCGTTTTTGTGTACTGAAGATGGTAAATTTGTTACTGAAATACGTATTTACCAAAATAAAGTAAATATTTTTGTGAAATTGAGTCTTCAATTTATTCTTAGTTCCTCCACCTCTTCCTTACTGAAAACATGCTCCGTCCATATAAATCTATTCTCCCGTATTTTGTCTTTATCGAAGCCACTCCTACACTACCTTTTATATACTAATTTTTTATTAATTTTATTATCTCTATCACTCTACTCAACCATCTTATTGGTATCATCTCTGCCACATTCATCCTCGCTGTTCTATCTTTTTATCCACTACTCAAAACTCTAATCCGTACGTCATTGCAGTTCTCAACACTGTTCTATAACATTTACCTTTTAACCTAATTTCGGGGAATATTTTATCACACAAAATACTTAACACTTCTCTTTACTTTATCCATTCTCACTTAATACTACATGTGACATCCTTCTCAGATATGTGTTTAAGAGAACGGTTATAAAAATAATGAATGTTGGTAATTTTTGAAATTTATTCCGTCGTCCTGCGCCTTTTTTTTATTTTGCCGGTATTTAAAACCCTTTAAAAAAACCGACCTTTCGCGTCAACGGCAGAACCCACATCGAATCGACATCTCGGGGACGCGATCGCCCGGAAATTTCCGCGGGCGTCGTGTACACGAGGCGGTTTTTTTCGCACAGCCCTTATCTACCCGTCCGTCTGCATCGCTAAATCCCTTGCACGTGTCATACACGTGTACGCGTGCCGTCATCTACATCGTCGCACCAGCGATGTCACAAACATAGACTGCACAATGTCGAACCTATGTAGCGAAGTCGTATATACCTGACGTTACCTAACGTAACCACACCGCATATATACATATTGATAACACTATAGGTACAAAATATATCGATATCATTTATATTATATACAGCCATCATATACATACAGCCTATATAACAGAAGTTTGTCTATAGTCCGAGATTATATGAAACCAATTTTTAATATTGAACTTTCGATTTCGTTCTATCAAATTGTTCCACAGGTCATTGTTAATTTTTACTTTTGAGCCTTGAACATTATTTTATAGTAGATACTATATTATACAGTAGCGTACCCAGGAATTTTCTATGGGAGTGAGAGGGGGATGAATATATTTTTACAAAGTTTACTTCTAACTTCGAAGTCATACAGTTTACCAACTAACACTTATACAATAATATAAAATAGAACATGTCATTATCATCAAAAGAAAATATAATTGATAAAAATATTTTTATTACAAAAACGCGATAAAGGCAAAAAATTCTAAAAAAAAGGTCAAGGGGGATCTATCCCCTATATCCTCCCTGTGTACGCCACTGATATTATATTATAATAAGTATATACAAATTCATAATATGTATATTTTGGGTTGATTGTCTCTCGCTTACACCAACGGTTTATCACAAGTATATATAGTGTTATCTCTTTTCAATGCCATGTACATATGTGCAATACATATATTTATTACCATAGAACTAATGCATTCGCTGTACATTATATTTCTATTTCATTACAATTTATAATATTTATTATATTATTGCATACCTACAGGTTTAATTGTATATATAGTTCAATAAGGTCTACATTTCTGAAGAAAAATATTATAAACCGTATCACTAAATTCTAAAAATCCTTTAAATTATATATACATATATAAAGAAATGGAAAAAGGAACGAAAATAAACGTTCATAGTCCTCCTAAAATTGAATGAAATTATTGGAATGAGTTATTAAAACTCCTACTCGGGTTTTTTTGGTCGAAAATTTGCTTACAAATAAATAAAAGTAAATAAATATTACTGTAAAATCAAAAACTTTTACGCTGTGCTCAGAATCGAAAAAAGTATATTGTAATCATGAATTAAATTCTTATTTTTTTTTTTACCGCGACCGCGGTTATTTCTACATTTTAATTTTAAACTTAACACGTTGTTTAGATTATATTAACTTAACTTATTTAAGATTATTTTTTAAATTGCAACCATTGATGATTCTACAACAGATGTGTCTGTATAAGATGATTTAAATAAACTATACGTAACTTTTGATAATATTCACAAAGCGCAGAGAAAAAATAAATTATTAAATGGTATATTCACTTTTGTTCTGTGATTTTAAAAACAATATTAAATCAAAGTACAAATACACAAAATTCGATGTGTAAGAAGGATTATATATCAATAGGTTTAAAAACTATTTTTTTTTTGATGAGCTGATATAATTGTGCCGCAAATTGTGACAATACGTACAATATATTATATGAGCTAATAAATCAGTATGGTTGTAGTTTCATTATACTTATATGGCTGGTTTTGAAATTGAATCGTTATTATATATTTGATAAAATGGTGATTTTATATTATATAAGTGTATTTAAATCTGTTAACTTTAAAACTTGTACGGTTAAATCACCATTAAAAAAAAATAAAGTTTGATTAACTGTGGTTATTAGTGTAAATATTAACATTAAATAACACAAATCACAGAAAAATATAGGTCATTATTGACTATATATAGATATATAGATAGTTGATAATTTGATATAAATAACAAATTTTCAATGAACACCAGCCTTATATATCAAGTTTTACACAAGTTTGCTCGTTATGAAATATTATTATTTATTATTTTCGAAATAAAAGAACACTGTATACATGTCTATAATAACATAAGTGTAACAACAATAGAAAAACAAATAGTATGTCAATGACGAGCTGTTTAGCGTCCCAAAGGACGGTTTACATAAAATATTTATGGTTTTATCTATATTATAATTTAAGGATACCATGTTGATAACGACTTCGAAATAACATGGAAAAAATACACGACAGGAAATTATGTCATAATTGACTAATGACAATCGTATGTATTTGCTATATTATAATATTATAACTTGATCGAACGACACGCGACAACCAAATGTGCGTTCGACAGTTGGACAATGAGGAAAACGGGCAAAACTATACGGGGCGACACGTGTAAACGATTTGGGCGTTTCGAAACTATTCTTTACGGATATAATAATAAGGGGATTTATGTCCCTAATGCAATAATGTCAAACTTATAAAAATTGATTGTTTTGTAAACTGTATATGGACTCGTCTTTTCACTACATATACCTATGTCCTATGAGCCATATTAAATTTTATCGGGCGGACCAAAAAGTTCTAAGTAAATGTATACCCCTGTATGCTTTAAAGTTAAAACATATAGATAACTCATATATCGGGAAAAATTGTCGAAAAACGATTTTAAAACCCAATTTCAAATATTCTTTGAATTTTGAAAATATAAATTATAAATTATAAATGTATATAAATTCTATATTAAATTTAATATTCAAAATTTTTTTATTTTTTCTCAATATATACCGAATACAACAATAAAAAAAAAAATAAGAATTCTTACAATATGTAATATTTGCATGTTTTACCTAGGATTTATATCATAATTATAGGATTATACATTTAAATATTATTTATGATAAAAAATAATGCGTCAAATTCATTGTATAAAGATTTAAAACAAAAGGAATGATTACAATTTTCATATACAAGAATGACTTTTGTATACACAATTATGATAGCTAATATAATCACTGATTTGTATCAGTTCGAATGAATACTGTGCTCATAGTAATTAAAATAACTAAGACCTGAGTACATTACGCCAGATGCTATTCGTCCTGCGCTTGTTAAAACTCGAAAGTTCAAAGTTTTCTTATTATTTTCTGTACAATATTCAACTTTTATCTTGCTGTATCTGTGCATATTGTAAAAACTTTCGTTCTCCCGCACGTGATTGTCGTATATATTGTGTAGCTATACATGATCAAGTCGGTATTCATTTCTAATAACGTCGTTATTATTATTATTTCTTAATGTTGAATATGATATATTTGAGATCCATATTTCGTATTAGAACAAAGCTCGAGTGATTAAAAAATGTTTCGAAATGTCGGGATCCAACTTGAGATTATCCGAAATGTGATGTGTTCAAATAAAATTGTAGTTGACATTGACATAAATCATAGGATTTATCAACCTATGACCTACAGGATATTAAATTGATATGTAGATTGTAGGCATTTTGAAGTATATACGTGGCCTCGGATTAAAAAGTTTCTATAACAAAATTTTTAATTTTTTAGTAGAACATTTTTAAGGTTTGTTTGCGAATATTTATTTAACATATTATTATATTATGATGAAAAACGCAGAA
The DNA here is from genome assembly GCA_025469235.1 of Pemphigus obesinymphae. NCBI lineage: Eukaryota > Metazoa > Arthropoda > Insecta > Hemiptera > Aphididae > Pemphigus > Pemphigus obesinymphae. The sequence continues at coordinate 51,230 of JAIPRL010001146.1, read as the reverse complement.
ATAAATGTATAACTGTAGTTATATAAAAATACATTTTACAGAACAGATTTAAATTCTCGTATTTTCGACCAAAATATCATTTGAATAATATGTGACATTTCGTTTGCTATTTTAGATCAATTGACAGTTAACCTTTGGGCATTGACCTCCCCCCATTATGTTTACCACAATGAATAATAGTTTACAATTTTGAATAACCAACAGATAAAATTAAATTGTAAGTATAATATATAGATAATAGGTAGGTGGCATAAGTACTCTTCGATTATAAAATCGTTTACTCTGGTGAGAACTTATTTAATTGCAGGGCTTAAAATCATTTCTGAAAATAGCGGTAAAATTTTGAGAACCAGTAACCGGTATTAAGTGTTTTTTTAAATACATTTATTTAAAAAATAAGTGGTTACCACTTCCTATTTTTTAGGGTAACCGCTTCTCGGTTTAAAATCATGCACTTCCTAATTTTTAGGATAACCGCTTCTTGGTTTAAAACCATTTCTTACTTTTTATAACCAGTTACCGGTTTTAAGCCGCTTCTAATTTTTTAAAACAATTAATTACAATTTAAATAAGCTTTTGACAAACCTTTATAATAATTATGACTATTCATCGTCCAACATTTTGGTCTCTGCTTTGTTAGAATACTAAAATTATTTAGAAAATAAATTCTATGATAAAGTAAGCTTTGTTGAAATCGTAAATAACACAGTTATAAAGAGTTCATAATAATAATGGTCGTAAACAACGATTTTTTTTCACAATCGTGCCTGCTGTCATTTCAATATTTGTTTTAATCACGGATTAACGTACCTGGTATATGCCTGGTATACCTCGTATATAATCTATAAACTTCGTATGTACCTAACCTATATAATATGTCCATGCTTTTAACAATCGCCAATAAGTCGTAAATAAGCTAATTAATCTATATACTTCACGTTTAGTACACAGAATAACATAATAATATGATAATTGTCAGGAAGTAGAAAACAATAATAATAAATAGGTAACATTGACGACTATTTTTAAATTTGTTGTTATCTTAAGTGGATTGGAAGCGATCATTTAATAAGGGATTGTGTATAGGCAATTATTTAAATTATTCACTTTATGCAATGGTTTGTGTGAGTACTATATATGGTCTTTAGTATGTGTAAATACTTTTGGCATAATAATAGTGGTGTGTTCACTCGCACGCACAAGCACATGTCACTTAATAAGGTTACCGTATTTGAAAAGACACTAAATCCAATTTCCATCATACCGATTACTCTAGGGATGCGATAAGGATTTTGAAAACTGATCTGAATTCGTCGTGAAATCTACTTTAGAACCATTTTCCTTATTTTTATTTTTTTCCCATGATTTTTACAAAAATTAAAAATGTCTGAATATATTAACTTGATTTTAGACGGACTTGGGGAGAAAAAAATCAAAACCGTTTTGAAAGTCGATCTAAAGTTGACATTACGACAAATTCAGATCAATTTTTATAATCTTTATTGCATCATTAGATCCATTAGTACGTCGGAAATATAAATGGCCTAAATTTCTATGTTACGTGTGTAATAGAAAGAGACAGACAATTGTCGCTTTCAATCCCCTTAAATTTAATTGTATTATATCAGTCATAAACAGTATCATTAGTGACTACTGACGACCCAAGAGCATCTGACTATCTAAGGCATACACCTATATATAGTCTATATAATATAAATATGTACCTAATACCTTCTATTAAAATGTAATAATTAAATGTCATATTATAATACAATAATAGGTATAAGCCTTATACTTTATACCGTATAAGGTATTATAAAATAAAGATTAAATTGTTATAAATAAAAATACTAAGTAAAAATGATGAAAGCGCATGATAATCAAAATAAATAATATCAATAATATAATATAAATAATGATTTTTTTTCGCACCTTAGAAAAGGGTTAGCGGTTTTTTTTTTTGTTACTTTCAACATGGGTTATCGATATAGTTACAATTACCGGTAATGACCAAAATATAACCCCAAAATATAATATTCGGTTACCGGTTACCGATGACCGCTTCTTAGATTTAAAAATAAAAACCAGGAAGCGGTTCTCAAAAAAGGGGTTATTAATCCGTTTTCGGAAAAAACTGGTTACCGGTTTTTAACCCTGTTTTATTGTAAATGCATATTATATATGTAAATAATATGATTGTTTTTAAGAATTTTAAAATATTAGGTACCTACGAATATATATAATTTAATTTAATACACGTTAAACTCATGGAATATTCAAAATGTATATTATTGTGTAAGATTTTGGGATGTATAACAATCGTAAGGGAAGTCTGCTGCCTGGATGACATTTATATATATATATATAATAACGCTTATACTCGGCGAGAAAATCGAAAACGGAATAAGATATAAGTACTAAAGTGTGTATAAACCACGTGGTGTACTCCGAATACATATTGACGAGCATCGGTGATTTTCATAGATATAATATAATATGAATCAACTATATAATATATTATTAGAGTCACGTAGGTATATTATATGTAGAAATAGGTTAGGTCCGTAACGATCGAGCGCGATGTACGTTTTCAGCAATAAATTATTACTTTCAATAATAGTCTTTGGAGACATCTTTGTCGGATTGTATATTCAATCACCCCTCATATGAACCACGTATATCACGTTGAATGTTGTTTTTTTATCTACATATAGAGCAACCCGGACTCGCAACTAAAACATATGTAATTCCTCGTAATGTGCACTCCAAAACAAAAAAAAATTATCAATTTACGACGAATAACATTCACGTACAAAGAGGAAAAAACTTGAATGGAGCACATAGCAGAGAATATATTTTAATAAATGAAGAAACATTTCGTGCGGATATACGATTTCTAAAAAAAAAAAAAACACTAAAAATTAGACGAGTCTACTAGATATAATAGTAATACGGTCCATGGTAAGATGAGCAAAAAAATATTACAGGAAGAACATTCTTCGATTATATCAGTGAGTTAATAAAATACATGAGTTAGGAATCATATTGGAAACCTGGAAAGCTGAGAGTTGTGAGGAAAATCAGCCTTTTGGATAAGAAATTAATATAGTTTCTTCCTTAATAACAGTTTTTTCAAATATTCAGACATTGAATGAAGATATTTGACTCCAGGTGCAATCCATTTATATCAATTAGGTACTTTAATCTATTTTTAATTATTATTTTATTTTTATACCTATCGACAAACAAGTTAATAGGTCTTTGGAAATTATTACCACGGGTCCCAGGATATCGGTAGCGTTTGCACCACGTTTTATCCGATAACACTACTGACAATAATAATATATTATACACTTCGTATATTATATATTCGACCCGGGCAAAGTGCACGTGCTTCCGACCTTTTTTTTTTTTTATCGCCAACGACGGTCGCTATCGGGTCGTCCGGCTAGAAGACCTTTATCGCGTCGATACGGAAAAAAATCCGCCTAGGGAATACAAGTAGGGTGTACCTATAATCTGTATATTATATAAGTTGCAGTACATAAATGCAACGTGCATGATACATATATATATATATATATATCATGTATGAACTGCATAAAAAAAAAAAATAGAAACGAACGATTTATACTATGAGTAAAAAAATTCAATATTCTGTGGATTTCGAATCGAAAGTTTACAAAATTAAAAAACATTTTATAAAATACACTAATTCATTTCTAGCACAGGTGAAAATCGGAAGAGGGTGCTGTTCTTGTATGTACAAATTGTATGAACGAGACAAGAGTGGGCCATTTGATCCAAGTTTGAGTTATATATGGTAAAACACCGGAAATATCATGTGATCAAATTATATTGTGGTCGTACAACATATTTTGGACAGAAAGTATAAAGCTGAAAATTCTAAATTAAAATACGCAGGTTATTAAAATGATATTTAGATATTTTAAAGTATTCTAAGTACTTCAAAAATTATAATCATGATTCTCTAGTTGTCGTTAAAAGGATGCGAATTTCCCTTTATGTTTTCTTCTTTTTAATATCGTATTTATAACCAAATAATAGATATAAAATATTACATAAAAACGGTAAAAATACGATTTTGTTAAAATCCAATAGGGATTTTTCATTGTAACTCCGTAAATAACGATCTTAAATCTTGAAATTTTCATATAAAATGTATTTAAATAAAATTTATTAATGTACAAATTTTTTGACATTTTCTTCCAATTTGGGTTATTTAAAGCAATTTTAAATTTTCAAGATTTTTCTTAATAAATGGGTTAATTTTAAGATTTAAGACTTGAAAATTACATACAACGTTAAAGTATCTCATTCTAGCTGTATGAAATCTGTTCGGATTTTAGGAGAAAATTGATCTAAAGATTTGAAATTTGTTCAGAATATATATTTAACTATTATATTGATGAAATAATATTTTCTTATTTTTGGATTATATTATAGCAGTTTGAAATTGTACAATGTATAATATTCACTCCGGTATGCTCAGGGTGAGCATCCGTATAGTGCATAATATGTTATGACGTTGTGTACTCATATATTACTACCTGCAATAGGTTTTCTTTCAATATTAATATTTAATAATAATATATAATTATTATCATAACCTCATAAGTTTTGTTCACCAAAGGTCTTGAATATTTTTTATATACTTATGGGTATACAACGATTAAGAAGGAATACGTTTTTATTTATTGTGCGTACATAAAGATACTATAAATTATCGTCATTCTTATTTTTCATAGTGTGTATTTATATAGTTATAAGATATTAATAATGATCTAAGCTTATTATGAGAAAAAAGACTTTTTATCATGATATTCTTACAGTTGCAAAACACTGCACACAATACTCTAACTATAATATATCTAACTATTCACGGCAACGAATGAAAGTAAATTGTATAGGTTAACCGTGACATCATATATACTGTATAAATTTTTATTAATCGAATATTATATAGTTCGCAATTTTACAGACCACATCGGACCGAATTGTTGTATTATAATATCATAATATTGTTAGTATTGAATTGAACCAGACCGAATTACTATTTTCTAAAACTTTGAGCAAACTGGTCGAGACCCATTTTCGGTTCACAAATATTCTATTTTGAATTTAGCCGAATTATTATTACCATTTTTTTTTTTTTAACGAATTTTGTAGGTGAAACAATATCAATATAGTTTGTAAAAAAGTATAATATTATAATACAGGTATTACTTATATATTAAATATATTTTTAGATTTGTGTCCGTCTGACCTAAACGGATTGATAGAAAATCCTGTCGGGACCATTGAATACGGGTTTTGATTAAAAAAATATTTAGATAAAACTACTACGATTAATTTTACTTTCAACCAATTTCCAATAACGCATGTATACACTTTGATTGGTTTCAACGGTCGCATTATGGTTGTAGCCTGTTGGTAGGTTACTAATCATCACTAGGGGTCATTTTAAATATTATTCTCAATCCACAATACAGATTTTCTGTAATACGATGTTAAATAAATTCAATGAGACCTGCAAAATGTATCAAACATTTTTCAATAAAAACATTGGTAATATTGAAAAAAAAATACCAATACAAAATTACTCTCACTATATACAGCCGAAAAACATTTTGTTAATTTAACAATAAAATTGTCTATTTGTAATTTGTTTAAAATGTCTATTGTAATACATTGTAATGGATTCAACAAAACGACTTTTTCATTTATGAAAAATCAATTGTTAGGAGTTTAAAAATAATTATTGTTTTAACAAAATTTATATCTAAAAGATATACCAATTTCTTTTTTATTGTGCCGATATAATAGTTATTATAAAATTGATATTTGTTGTCAGATTGACAAAATTATATTTGTCGACCTAATAATATTTATATCATTATGATAAAATGATAAATTTGTCAACTACTCACAATTAATAAGTACCTACTATTTGTCATTTTCAACGAGGGGTTTTTTTTTTTGTGTAAACCTTAGCAAAATTAGATTCATTCTGAAGGGGCCATGAGAAATGAAATCCTTGTCTTGGTCTATTTTGCATACCAAATTTTGCACACCTACTGAAAACAATGATGTTATTAATTTATAAAAAAAAAAATATATATACTTATATAATGTATATAGCAAATATATTAGACTCGTAATAATAATAGGAATTTTACATTTTTTCAGCTTATAGCACATTTATAAGAACCAACATGACATTTTTCTACTAATATTTCGTATTTAAATGTTCAGTGATTTGTATACTGATTTTATATTTTTCATCGCAATATCCACTATCTAGTTATTAGTATTGTCTTGATTTACCATTTTTCCTATTTGATCTAACAATTATAGTCTATGGTATTCTATCTTCGTTAAACTTCCATTTCCTTTCATGCTACATTTTTTTCTATGCTTCCTATTTACATACTATAATAATAGGTTATAATAATTATATACTATTTTTTGAATTGATATATTTCAAACTCGCGATATTAACAAATTTTTATAAACAAAATTTGATGTCGATCTGTCAAACCGTAGGGATTTTATTATAGATAATAAATGTAAATAGACAATATTTCGGATTTATTTATTTGTGATTATATCATGATGAAATAATATAACAAATATATAATTAATAAAATCCTTTAGGTATATAATATATAAATATATTATATAAATTATGTAATATCTATATATTTAATGAAAAAAAAAAAAAAAGCCGGCCAGTAGAGGTGGAAGTGAAGTTCGCTCGTCGGAGAGAATACTGGTGGTGGATGCATTGAATATCAATAAGCAATGATGAATATTTTTTTTTCGTAAAACGATTTTTAGCGAAGTTTGGTTTGAAGTTGCTTTTCTGATTTTCGAAAATTTACTTTTATGCTTCAAAAATTATCGAAAAAATTGAAAATTAACATTTTTAAAGTGTATTTAAATATTTAAATTTACTAAAAAAAAATTTCTTATGAAAACAATGCTTATCCGAAAAATTCTACTCGTTTCTACCGAAAAAAGCGTAGGTACCTATACAACATACACAAAAATATGAAATATAAATCAAAGTTCAAAATGTTATAAGCGGTCAATAATTTTTGATATTTGAATTACATATAGTGTAACAGTAAATAATTGGTATAAATTTCAAGTTTCTGACATTATAATTTTCCAATTTATAACAAATTTTGGGTAATTTTCATTTACTGATTTTCATTTTAATCGGAAAATTGACTTCTTTAAAGTACCAATTAGAAAGTTTTATTTTCTCAAAAACGTGTATTTAAATACGTAAAAATATAATTTAGTATGTAGAAAAGTCGATAACCATAATTAGTATTTATTTGTTATTATTCAATTTATAAGAATATTTTGTTAAAATTCGATAAGAACGTAGTTTTATGTTTCTAAACACATGTTTATTACATACCAACACATTAGTATATAGTATATTATAGTTACGATTGTTGATTTGGTTACTATTATAATATGATATTATTTGTTTTATAATATTTTCATTACAAAGTAACGAAGAAAATTTTTGATTTGGTTACTAGGGAAATAGATATTATTAATATAGCTATATTGTAAAAAATAATAATATATAAAAAGATAATGTTCCTACAGTATTAGGAAAAAATATCAGTTGTTACCTATATAATCTTATTTTAAATACTCTAGGCACATTTAATTTTTATGTATATTTTTTTATAATATATATTAATTTTACATATATTGTTATTTTTTATAACGCTTGCAAAGTGGGCTTTCCAAACTTGTTTTGTTATGATTTTAAAAACTATACTTAGAAAATCAAAAAAATTACCTTTATGAAGTAGAAACTAGAATAAATTTTCCAACTCTTAGCTCTTACTTTAATTTTTCTACCTAAAAAAGTGTATATATATAGGTACTTAAATTTGCTTTAAAATTAAATACTACTTCACGCAGAGTTAAAAATCTGTGATATTATACAAATTATTTTAAAACATATCAAACAGTATAACGTTTCAATATATGCTATTTTTAAAAAGTATTAAAACTATTATTTAATAAAAAAGCATTAAAATTCTATAATATGAAGTAAATGAAAATAATAACTTTCTTAATGTTAATGTTGATGAACAAAATTGTATTAAAAATGAACGACATTATAACTATATAATGAACTAGACTAAAATAATTGTATCTACAAAAATTTTCTAGAACCAGTTCACGGGCATAGTTAAATAATTGAATTCCCATGAATTTGTTCGTATATTTTTAAACACGAACTTTCCGTGGTATGCATCTTACTTACCTACTCTAAATATATCGATGCGCATAAACGTCCGCGGAGCCTAGGGCCGCCATCGAATTTTTATAATAATATTCATAGGTTTTCCTCGTACTGTTTTGTGTCTGAAGTGCATGTGTCTCAATTTTGACAAGGAGTAAATTAAATATCTCGAAATATCTCTCTCTGCGCTCGTTCCCCCCCCCTCCGTCTTATGAATATATAGGTGGTATATATTATTTTTATTATTATTGTTGTAAGAACGAACGAGTTTTATACATATATATATATATACGAGAATACCGTGTTTAAGGTGGGAATTGATGTGCGGGGGAAACACGAGGAAAAAATACTACAGGATAATATAATATATTTTTGAAAACTAAACTGCAGTGCGAGAAGGGGCGATGGGGTGGTGGTGGTTGGAGGGGGAGGGTGCACGTCTGTCGACGACACCGAGAAACGGTGAGCACTTGACACATTTCCGTCCTCGGGCGGTATATATATAACGTCATCGAAATTAAAAAGAAAACGTATACACCTGAATACATATACGATTTTCACACACACACATACAATATATATAGTGTATACATCGGCCCGTGTGGGTTTATCACTCATGTAGAAAATTAATCACATACTCGTAAACACACTATATATGTATAAAATACATAATATAATACCGTTTGTCGGTTGCCTATAAACATATACACGTTGACGTCTAACGTGTTTTAACGCGTTTTCGGGCCAGCCATTTAACAGTCTTCGTTCGACTTGGGCACACAATCACGATATTTCGTCGTCTCTCATATTGCGCTCCGGTGTGGGGGGCGACACGATCAAATAATACTCGGTGATCGAACAACGTATAGTCGTTGAAAACCTGTGGGAAAATCATTCGTTTGTAAATGTCATAATATTATTATATATATTATAATTATATATGTATATCGTGTACACACCATACATAATTACCGTATAATATATTACAGCATGTCATATTATTATTATTTCGTTGTATAACATAATAATCCTTTGAAAGTATAAAAGTTGTTTGTATACGGACACGTGAGTGCGAATACGATATATGACTCGAAGACAGTCGAAGATTAAAAAAAAATAAATGTGAGATAGCTGATAATAAGCAATATTAATGGAATATATAGGGATGGAAATCCGATCGGGGAAAAAGCGCACGGCGTTGAAAATCAATGTAATGCGAAAGGTCGAGAGAGATCTACGAAATATCATGCAAACAATGAACAATATATTTAAAACCAGTTCAGTATGAAAACAAACAAAACTAAAACCAATTTTCTTGTTTTCTGTCGAAATGGAGTAGGTACTGCCAAATCAAATAACCCTCAATATAATGACATTGTTGAACAAGTTGTAATAGTGTAATAACGAGTAATGGGCGATCTGTAAAAGAAATAATAAATATAATGGGACAAGAAAACTGCCTTAAATAGACTTAAAACTGAGCAAGAACCAGACACACTGAAAACATATGTTTCAGAGTGTACTATATGAGTACTGAATATCCAAAAAGTAGAAGAAAAGATAAAATATCTTGCAAGTTGCGTTCAAAATATGTTGTTTTGAGAGAATTCGAAAAATTAGTTGGATAGAACACCTAACTAATATTTGAAAAGTTAAAGAAAGCAGAAATTTATCAAAAAGTTTGAGATTCAGAAGAGCCGGAACGATTGGACACGCTCTTCGACATTTGAATAGGATAATTGAATGGTTTGTGGAAAGACAAAATAGTAGAAAAAGACCTTTATCAAACTCTACATTAAACAGGTAATCGAGGAAATTAATTACGTATTATATTGTTAATTGGAACGACAAGTAGAAGAATGAGGTATATGAAGAGTTGTTGCCAACCAGCTTATGGAATGTTAAATAAAATATAATTGTAGGTATAAGTTACTTATATGCATGCATAATATAAATTAATAATTGGGAAATAAAAAGTTACAGTTACTAAATATTCTTTATTTTCTGAGTTCATATATTTTATAATGATCCTATAAGTCAGGGATGGGCAACTCAAAGTAACTCAAGGGTTAATTTTTGAAAGTTAAAATAATTGTAGGCCCCAGATATAAAATTGATTTTATATTATTGTGTGAAACAAATTCATTAATATATTTTATGCCTATGATATTAACTAATATCTCTAAGTTTAATATTATGTGTTTTATTATTCATAATTTTTCCGAGATATAATTTAGGCTATTTTACTATATTTAAAGTAAATCTTAGTAAACTTTTCGATGATAAAAATGTTGAAAGACAGTCCGGTCTGGATGAAAAGGGACAGCGGGCCGGATGTGGCCCGCGGGCCGCCAGTTGTCCATCTCTGCTATAAGTGGTCACAATTAGTCACAATGTTTCCCTCTGAATTTACATCCCAAATACAAACTGCAGTAATCGTTTAATACACTGGCCTAAATGCACTGACACAAATACATTTATTTATTTTAGGCTTCTCGTCTATAAACAATTTATATAACGGATATTTTTAATGAGAATTTGAAAGACCTAAATGCGCCTATACGTAGATATAAGCTCAAAATCAACGGCAACGGGAAATTTAAACGCTATTTTTCGGGGTCAACGGGAAAGGTTATGGGAAGGATGTATGAGCACTCGAAGGAATTTTGGAAGACGTTTTCGGCACGTTCTCACCGTTGTAATTTATAAGGGATTTACGCGCGAAGCCTTTGGTTAACAAGGCCGGGAACAAGCGAGAGTGACCCGTCGTGCGGGCGTAAAATTAAAAGGTCAAACGTGGGACGCCGTATGGACGATGTTGAAAAAGGGGTTGTATACGCGGATTTCGGCCGATCCTGGCGAAAGGACTTTGCTACATATATAATAATATATATATAGTCAGGAGAGTGGGCTCTGGTGCCCGACATGAATACTAATCCGACTCATTTGCAAGCTTTCGAGAGTTATGTTCGTATACGTATATATATATACATATATATATATTGAAACACACATATGTATAATGTATATACACACAAAGTACATAAATACATAATATATTCACATGTATATACTACCTGTGAACATTTAAATGTTTTTTTTTTTTTATGTAGGCTCTTTCTATAAGCGTTTTTTTGGGGGGGGGGGGGTTCCATATGTAAATCCCCAATATATCCGATTGGAGGTATATATATGGATAGAGCCGCGTGAAAAAATCTCTGCTTTGCTTTATTAGTAGGTATACTCGGCTTCAAACAGTGCAGTTCTGTCAGAGAGATTGATATAGTGATTTGAGTTTGTGTTGTGAAATTGGTGTTAGGTTTCCAATGTTTTGGTTTGTTGAGTTCAGCGTATGGATAGAAGGCGGTTTATAAATGATTGTTTAGACAATGGTCTATACTGCAGTTGATATCTGAGATGTGTTTAAATTTTGAATTTTGGTAATGAGTTGATTTAATAATATCTCCGATTGATGGGATTTGAGTTGTGTTTTGGATAAAAATTTTCGAGACGTACTGTGGACCGTTTTCGATTTGCCTGAGGGTAGTAGGTTGAATAACTTATAGCTTTGTCCAACTTGCCTTGGAAAGTTTTGCGGACCAGGCTGTTGCTGCGTATAGAAGAATGGGTTGAATATAGACTTTGTAAATGTATAATTAAATTTTTAGTGGAAGCGGGCTACTATAAGATTAGTTTAATAACATTTTTAGCTCGGTTAGTAATATTTTTAGCAAGATATATCAACGATACACTTGAAGATTTTCTGGTTCTTATTTTCAAGGAAAATATGTCCAAGATGTACCTACCTATACTTATAATTATCGTTGTGAGGGGGGGGGGAACAATGTATTTATTTTACTCTCCGTACAATAAATATTATTATAATAACAATATATTATATATTTGATACCTAATTCGAAACTCTTGATATTTCAAATTATTTTTTTTAGTTTACTTTTTTAACTAAAGTTACCTATTGAGATTCCATAATATAATAATAATACATGAGTATATTAATTTTACCCTAAACTCATTCTACGCAATAAATAGTTAATTTTCAAAATACTTTGTAGTTTTGTCGAGAAGATAATAATATATTATATAGTACCACATCTTAATGATATATCAGTTATTATAGTATCTATTAGGTACGTGCAGGACAAAACGAAAAATGAAAATAAATGTTTGCGTTTTTGGTTACTATCAACGATTTCTGCACACATAATTGTCATAGCTCATTGAATGAATTCGATTCAACACAAATATCAGAAGGGGTTATTAAAATTATATCATTATTATTATTATAATATAATATAATATAATTTTTATATATTATATAAAAATTTTAGTAAAATACGAGTATACGAAACAATTAAGAAAATACTTAATTGATTTAAAAGTTGGCTACTCAAAAGCTTCTTTTTCCCCTAATAAAATCATCGCCAAAATACTGATATATCAATTTATCGAGTACCAGTGTATTATCAATATAAGACGATTTTTTTTTTATCGTTTTTCAAAAAATTATGTTAATTTTTTTTTCTTGGTTCGATATTTAAACAGATCTATTTTGTTTTAAGTCGAACAGTTCATAACATCACTAATATATACCTATATAGTTAAGAAATATATGTTTTAAAAACATTTTATTCAGAAATGTAACTAGGAAGGGGGGGAATTTGCCCCCTTCAAAGTTGTTTCAGTGATTCAGTCAGCTAAATCGTATTGTCAGTCGGCTAAATTATAAAAACATGTGACTTTTTTTTTTTGTTCATTTAAAATAAAGTTCAATCAGTTGGTCAAATTAAACACACTACCCCCCACCCCCTCAAAAAAAAAAAATATCACTTCGCTACGCCTCTGGTTTTGTTTTAACTAAACAAATTTATTTATTTATTTTATTTTTTCAATGGTCGTATTTGACTAAAAAATGCGAAACTATATCATTTAGATATACAACTTTTAACAGTTAATTTTCATGGTTTTCAGTTAAGTTAACAGTTTACTCGTAGTGGTTGGATACGAATGATTCACATGAATTGAAATTCAAATTATGCACTCAATGCATTAATAGATTGTAATAGATAATTTTTTTTAAATCTGAATTAAATGACTATTTTACCACATAATCATTATAACTTCAAAATTAATGAGTTAAATATATATTTTGTTAAATAGTAACTATTTTAATTAATAACCCTTTGAATAATGTTTAATTCGACTAATCTGAGTTAATATTTTTATTACCGATTTGTCAATCTTCGATACATCTACATATCGAAATTTATACTATATACTGCAATATTAGGTATATAAGGCACAGAGGATATACTACGATATATACTATATATAGGTGATGTTTACACATCCTAGACGGCGTTAAACATTGTCTATATCTATTATAATAAATATTTATGTTATCTAAACGGATTTATCCATATAAATACATTTTAAGAACGATTGTTATTTTTTTAAAAACTTCAAATAACTATTAAGTAATAATAATATACCGCTACAGAGCATATTATACAATTATGATAAAAAAATATTTATAAAACAATTTAAATAATATCAAACAAATTTACAATAACACTAGGATTTTTAGTTAAGCCTCATTGATATACATGTAAAACAGAATTATTTCTATTATATCACTATATAAATAATTGTCTATTTTTTTTTAACTAGATAAATTTATTTTTATCAATTAATACATTTTCACCAATTATTTTCATTTATTATCTAGATAAATATTTAGAGTTATCCGTGCTCAACACTGATCCCGAGACCGCCGTCAGCAGCCACCGATATTATGGAAACACATCACATGAATTTTTCTTGTTTTCGCTCCGCCCGACGCTGCCACACCCGATGAAATATACCGTATACATATATATATGGTCGTACTTCTTATTGCTCTGTCAAAACGTCGTCGTATAACGTGGTTTTTATAAAAAATTATTTCTTTTAATCCCATCACACACGCCTATTTATTGTATTTAATACATCTCGGAGTTTGAATCCGTTTCCTAAGGCTATATAATATTATATACAACCGAGTAAACCGGCCCTTGTCTTTACCTCGAAAATAATACGTACATATTTATGCTAAACGAGAGATGTCAAAATAATGCATTATATATATATATATATATATATATATACACGCGAGTGCCGATTCATTCGATTAGAATATAGGAAAAAAAAAATTCAAACCTGTGTAAAATAATCAGATAGCATATTAATAATATAAGCATATTATATAATATAAGTAATATACGCACTACGGTCGATCATAATAAAAAATATATATAAATACTTACACAAAAATATATAGGAAAGTATTATATGTTATGAGTAAGTATATGTTATAAATTGAAAATTGATCTGGTTTTCAGAAACCATAGGTGATAATGGTGTTGGTATACTTTAGTAACATCACGCAGCTCTCGAGCATAGATATCAAAACTTGACATTATAATATGGATATAGGAATGTCATTCAATCAAAACTAATAATAAACATCACATGTTATAGTGCGATTTAATATATATATATATGCACTATGTATAATATCTATATTTTATACATGTGACTAGAATTAACACGCAGCGTAGCTGGCAAAAAATTATAAAAGCTCAGATTTAAACGAAATTAAACAAAATACACAGCCAATGTAAATAAAGAAGATTGAAGCTGGTTTTTTGTACTCGAATTGTTGAAAATGAACTCGCTTTTCATCAATTCTTTTAAATTCATTGAGAAGTGTACCTACGGAATTAAGAATAACTGGTTATATAATATTAAAATTAAAGTTTCGAAACCTAGAATTGAAATTATTGGAAGTTATAACACACTTTTAGAATAACCAAAACCTAATTTATTAGTCCTTTAATATAATAATTTCGTACTTGGTTAATATTTCACGGGCTCAGAATCCAAAGATCTTAAATCATATAATAATTACAATATATTCTGCTGTATATATTCGTGTGGTCTCATTGTCTTGTGGTTTAAGGTTTTGCGGTAATAAAATATCGGAATTTCAATACATTCTATATGGTATTATATTGTTTAATCTCACGCTCACAAAACCAGACCGACTGGTTTTAGTTTAGAAAAAAATCAATTTTTTCGTGTATAACCAGTTAAATATAGATATAACCTAATTTTTCATTTTTACATTCATTTCCATGCATAAAATTCACACGAATCAAATCGTTCAACAAGTTTTGTGTAAAAAAACAACATCGCCATTTTGAGCATGTATTTTGTGATTTCATGAATGTAGGAATGTATTAGTCCTCTCCCCGTGCTGAGTTTTGAAGTAAAAATTAAAGAAAAATCTTGGAAATTATATATAGGTATATGTGTATACATTGTGTATACGTTAAAATTAGGAGTATTCATTGGCAAGAATTTTATTTTTATAGGTTTATATCAATATGTTAATAGAATATATTAAGTTGTAAATTCAACGGACTATAATAACGTAATATTATTATTATTATATTATTATTTTTGGCAATCTATATTTGAGTACATATTTATACTTATACTTTGATAGTTTGTGCAATTATACATACAAATTTCACGTCGGAAAATACTATTATAACATTTTATATATCTATTGTTTGCCACTTGTGTGCGCTTTTCGCCCGAACTAAAACCGTTTATACTCGTTGTATATAACAACTGTGCTGCAGGGAGTCGTTTGTTTGCAGTGTTTTAGTATTTTAATCAAAAATAAAACTTTGCCGTGGTTTAAGGATATTAACTTTAAAAATGTATTCTCATACGGTAACAATAATTGTTTAAGTAATGCGTGGTTTAATATTCATGTGTAAAATTCAAGTCGAGCTGCCCGTAATTTTACCCAGAGGACGGTGAAAAATGGTCTCAGCTCGGAAACGTAATAAACGTGTTTGTTCAGATGAAATTAACATTAATTATTCACGGACACAATTTAATTACTAATCGAGTGGTAAAGTAAAAACACAGATAAAAATGATTTAATGTACACTTACAAACGCCAAAAAAAAAACAATAAAAAAAAAAATACGCATTTCGTTCGTCTGGTGTCAGTAGGGGTGAAAGCACTTCGCTTATCGGACAGAATGCTCTTGGCGAATGTATTGGATTTGAAAGCAATGATAAATCATTGTATTCAATAAAACAATTTTGAGCAGAGGTTCGGCGTATTATAGGTACGAGAATATAATATAACTATTACTGGCTAATATACATTTTTAAATATTGTGTTTTTAAGTACGTAAATACCTAGATAAATATTAATTTTTTCTCCGTATCACTATCACTAAATATCACTATCAACGTTAAACTGGTTATTCATAAAGAACGAAAAATTTTGTTCATTACTCAGAAAATAATAATACGGAACTTATTGAATGATTCGGTTAATAATGGTAGAATTAGAATGTTGGGCAATAGATAGGAAAATAGAAAAGTGAATTTGTGTAGCAGAGACAAGAATTTTAAGGTGGATGAGTGGACTAACTAGAGAAATAAAATAAGAAATTAATTATAAAAGGTAGACCAAGATTGAGATGGATCAGACATATTTTAAGGAGGAAAGATACTCAGGTAGTAAGATTAGTAAAGGTAATGTATGTTGAAGAAAAGAGGGGAAGAAGAAGATCGAAAAAAAGTAGTTGTATGTGATAGAGAGCGATATAATGAGTGCTGGTGTAAGTGATGATAAGTTAAATGGACGATGAGGACTAGAGTTGTAGACTAATTAGTTATAAGATAAAACGAAAGAAAAGAAAAATACTTAATTAATTATAATGGTATGAACTTATTTTAATATTGAATTTTGGATTATATTTTGTTTTATACGCCCTAATTCATCATTTAATCACATGCTATATTACGGCATTTCGATCGTCTTTAAAATCACTTTTTTCCGATAAATTTTGACCTAGGTCAACTATATACGGGAAAATCTACCTCCAAATATAACTATAATATATATCATACAATTATTAATAATGAATAATGTTTTTTTCATTGCTTTGTCTACTGCTCATAATATATTCGTTATATTATGTACCTAATAATATGTATATTGTATGGGACACAGATACACTATTGCCATATTTTACAGTCAAATATTTGGATCCTATATTGTTAGAGTAAGCCCTCCTTCCAGACGATATATAATATACGTGCCTGTGTGCAGACCTTATTTGGGTTTGGTAATAAATAATATTTGATAATATTATTTATTATAACAAAAATAATTTAGATATAAATGTAGTAAATTACGGTCGTCCGTTATTTGAGACCGTTTTATTTTTTTCCGACTTCAAAGGTCTATATTATTACGAAATGCGTCTTTTGTGTAGATTTCGATATTGTAAAAAGTTTGTGAGACGTGACGGAGAAATTGGATTAATACGGTCATGTTACGAGGAGGCAAAAAATTACATACCACGGGCGGCCGCGGCATACGAATACCGGCTATATGCTCGTAATATATAATAACAAGAAAACAAATTTCTTCTCCGGAAATTAGCCCTTTGGACCTCCCGTTGGCCCTGCAGTAAAACATATATATATTTAAAGATAAAAAATACGAGTATTATATGAGTACTATAATATGTGGGGTGGAGAATTAATACAAATTAAAAAAAAAAAAAAAAAAAACCTATAGGTTATAACCACGTGTAAACACGGTTTCTAGGGATCTCGCGTATATATGTATTGTATGCTGATGTCTTCATATATAATATGCCATCTGCCAAACAGACAAGCACCGAGTGCCGAGTGAATAATATTTTGGACATAGGAAGTGCATATAATGTATGTGGGTTTATTTTTAACCGAAGAAAAATGTATTTTCAACTGATATAGGTACTACACTGTATAATTGAATGATTATCGCACAGCAGGCCGTCACATCCTTAATATGTAATATCATTGACAATAATGAATGATAATAATTATGTATTCGATAAAATATAATATATATTATCAGCATTGGCGTAAGCTGAGAAGGGGGCGAGCGAGAACGTCTTCCTCCTCTGGTAAAATTTGGAAAGACCATGCCACCTTTGATATTTTGGAAATTAGGTAATACATTTGTGATTTTTAATAATTGTTGAATATTAAATCTGTTAGGACCTATTTGAAATATTCAATTAAAAATGTTGATAGAATTATTTTCTGATTTATACCTATTTAATAATTATCCATTGTTTTCGGTAGTTTTCCTTTTTTCCCAATTTTTTGGTGAATCGCTGAAACTTTATAACATTAATTTTTGGGTATGGGTATAGTTTTAATTTGCGCTTACACATCCTTTGAATTTCATCTACATTATTATAAAACCAAAAGATTCCTCTGTCCGCTCAGAAACTATAATCGGCTAATATGTTTTATTTATTCTTAGAAATTTATTTTTATTGAGTTAGTTGTATAAATCGTTTGCAGTATTTTAAATTGCTTATTTTGTATACCTACTTCCTAATTTAAAAGTTGTTTATTTATATATTTGCCATATAATATACAAATATAAACACAAACAGATATTTATATAGAATTTCAAGATACGCTTTGTTTCTTCATAATGGATATATCGTTTACCAGGGTAATATTACAAAGACAATGAAATGCGAAAACTACACCTATTCGGGGCACTGACCAAAAAGTCAACTGGCGCTGCGCTTTTGTAGGAACAGTATATTATTATGGTATAAACAATAAACAACCTCTTTTAAGTTCTTATTGGATAATATTCATGTATATTATGTGGAAGTATAGTATTTTATCGAATTAAATTATAACGTTTACAAGAGAAATATAGAAGTCAAATTTGGTATCAAAAAAATTTGAAAAGTTTACTATATGTCAATTTAGAGAGGAAATTTCTTTAATTATATATATTAAAATTTAAAAGAACTAAATAAAGAAAACCATAAAATTATAGAGTCCGAAATTAGATCAAATACAGAATTGTAAATGAGGATTATATTAATTGATTATTAAAAAGCTTGGAGGACAAAAGACATAAATGGAGATTAGAAGAAGACTATAACAAAAAAATTTTTTGTTATGCTATACTAGAAACATTGTCAATAACATACAAGTTTATGCAAATCGATAAGTCGGTAACTTCCAATTAAAATCGAACAGTTTTTCTGGATATATTTTAATGGTTGAAATAGGTCATGTATTATCGAATGAATAAAATACATTTACAAAATTAGACTTGGTATTATATATTAGATGTACTTACGTGAGAGGAATAATAATAATTATCATTAATTTGAAATAAATAAAGCTATGAAAGAGAATCAAGAGAAGTTCGATTGTGATGGAGTGATGACTAAGAGGAATGTTTTGCATAATATTGAAAACTTAACGCTTTTTATGCCTTAATCAGAATACGTGAATGTTTGAATATGTGCGTGCGTGTGTGAAAAGGGTTACATGTAAAAATATTCGAAGACGACCAATATTAGTGTAAATTTCATAGTTTTCGAATGCTTCTCGCACGGAGAATATTTATGGAAATACCATAAAATACTAAATAGTAAATTATACGTGTACCGAGTTTAGTTGAAATTTCTTCAGGTGTTAGAGAATTAAAGTGGAACACACATAGATACACATATATAATATATATATATAGATTATGTAGCGGTCCGTCAGACGAGAATGTTCTCTATATATATATACGCCGTTGGGTAATTCAGCTAATATAGTAATACATTTCACATTTCTCATAACTCCTCTGAAACCGGGAAATACTATTCACCGACCAAGCCGCGTAATTCAGCTAGTTTGATATAAGAACTTGAAAATTGGTTATGTATACTATATTAATTACAACTTATTAATCTTTCAACTTTTAGAAAATTGCTTATTTAGTTGATTTTTGGGAATTTAAATGCATTTTTTTCGTGAGTTATTGTGTATTTTTAACGGAATTTTTCAAGATTATTAATGCATTAATTTCACATTCCTGAACTAATAAGTAAAAATGTTGCCATGTTGGTCTCGAGGGTAATATGGTCTCTCAGCCCTCTCCACACAAAATTCCTGACTACGCCACCGAGAGTCACCTTAAATGTAACATTAATCTGAAAATCGTTGTAAGAATACACGTCAACACCGTAAACTTTAAGAATGTCCTTCGTATATTAGTCTGTCCCTGATGCCCGAGTGTGTCCGTTATGGTTTAATTTATTTTACGGTATTTTTGAACACTCGATCCTGTAGGGACGAAAGCTCGGGCAGACTGTGTATAAATTTATGGCATGAAAATTAAACAGAACGGTCGTAGAAAAATATGAAATATTAGAGGACTTTGCAACGGGGAAAAAACCGTATTGTTCGGAATTCGGTCTGAAACTTTTTGGTAAAAATTATTATTATTCTACGACGACGACGACGGCGACGCTGTAAATTACAAAATCCCATAACGCTCCGGCGGTTTTCTTTCACGCGAAAACGACCGTCGGCGAAAATAATAATTTACGACATGCGCGTAGGCGGCCAACACGTGGTATACATATTATAGTATTGTATTATTATTATTATTATTATTATAGAGCTTCTCGTCATTTTGTCGCCATCGTCGGATATATATATATATATATATATGGGTATTATTTGTATTCTATATTATATTGTAAATAATGTGATAATGTGACGGCGGTATTATTCCAGCTTCCAAGTATGTAAACTATTATTTACAAATAAATATAAAAAAATACATTAATGTAAAATAATTTTCTTCTATGAGATGCCATTATATATTATTCCCGTGTTAATCTACATATAAATCTCATCACATGCGCGATGCGTGTTTCTTCCATGATCCAAGACATACTCGTATGACTTAACCATACACACCAAGTCCTTCCTATTGAAACATTCACACAATATGTGATAACGAAAAGGAGTAGGTAATGAGGAAGAAAAATTTTTTTCCTAACTTTTAATCCGTGTGCATATTTTGAATGTGATTATTATCACTACAATTTGAACGAAAACGTGATAACAAGAGTAATTATATCGCGTATCAAACGAGTTTTTACTTATCGGATGTTGTTTGAGAATTTATGATTCGAAATGGAGTTGTACATTCGGTCTACGATTTTGACATATACGTAACACATTTCCTCCATGACCTAAGGTGATCTCGCCTACATCCTACGGAGATTTATTTTTTTTATCGATACATTAGATTGCGTGATTAGAAAACCGATTTCAATGATATGTTTATTTTTACAACAAAACTAATTTTAAAAATAAATAAATAAAATTGTTCTTATCACAAAATATTGAAAATATAGAAATGATAAGTGATAAATTAGTATGAAGTAATAAGTTAATTACGTAGGTACTAGGTGTATGAATAAATTATTTAGTTTTTTTAACATTATTTATTACTTATCTTAGATTATTATTTATTAAATTGTAATTTAAATAAAATGATATCGTAATGTACAGCAGAGGTCTCCAAAATTTTTTACTCAAAGGTTATATGAAAAATTAAAAGCACTTAGCGGGCCAAAAAGTACTTTACGTTTATCTTCACCTAACAAAATACACTATGTCATTCGCATATGCCAGTAGACGTTAACAGGTTCCATTCATCATTATTCCTTCATCTCCTCTAATATTCATCTCTCGGATAACTTTCTCTAATTTCAAACTAAAAGGGATTGATAACCAGGCGTCACCGTGCCTAAGTTCAATCCTAACCTCCACTATCCTTGATGTTGCATTTCTAACTTTAACTTTCACTTTTGTATGTTTTATACTAGCTCTAATTAGCTATACTATTTTCCTTGGAAATTGGAAATTTTTTAGTATTTTGGTTATGCTATTTCTATCTACACTATCGTACGCCTTTTGAGAATCTCAAAGATTACATTGAGTTCCTTATTGTATTCTCGACTCTTCTGTAATTGCTATCGAATTACGAAGATTTGGTCAATGGTTGATCTATTTTGCCTAAATCTGCATTGGTAGTCCCCCGGATTACCAATTTCTTCTAATAGTGGTTTGATTCGATCTAGGATGCAATTTGGTAGTATCTTATAGGTGGTATCCAACAACGCTATGCCCCTATAATTACTGCATAACTTGTTTGTCACCTTTTTATATATTATCTGGCATATATTATATGCTATTCCCGAATCTACAGGTAAGGTTTTTACTTTTAAGTTTTAATTCATACATTTTCTTTAAAGGTTATAACTGATTATTCCTTAGTTTGATATAATAAATAATAAAAGTAGGTATCTTAAACTTTAGCCCAGTAATAACAATACAATTCATTAAATTTTGATTACCAAAAAAGTCAAACCACATTTGTAAAATAATTTTAAATGATAAATACATTAATTGGGGACTGAAATATACGTTTAAACATTTTTAATACAAAATAATTTGTATATTTTAATCATTATTAAAATTATTTTTTTTAACCTTGAATAAAAGACATACTATATGGAATTTTTAAGTATTTAGAACCAAAATTTTCTTTTTTGAAAAAGTGTTTTGAAAATCAATAAATTACCTCTTCAAAGTACTATGATTATAAAATTGTATGCCAAAAAATGGTACGCATTACAAAATTAGATCACAATATTAAGTATTTTGCTCACAAAAAAATATAAACATCATCGTAAAACGAGCAAATATTTTGCACTGCTCAGAATTTAAAATGAAGTCATTATATTTATATTTAGCCTTTCAGGGCATTATTATTACTTTTTTTAAGTAATGAAACTCTATTTCCAGTTGTAATTGTTTAAAAAAATTCTATCTATACAAAAATTAATTATATAGGTATTTAAATTTTTTAAATTAATATTTTTAATTCTGGAAGGGTCCTATAGTACCCCTGTATCACCCTCCCACCGTAAATACACCACTATATATATATTGTAATTTATAATGTATATATATTTAACAGTATTCAAACCGCCCAACCATTGAAAAATCTGCAAGTAAATAAATAAAATAGTGTACCTATATGTAATGAAAATATATACAAATAAAATATATGAGTTTAAAAGAAAAATAGGTTTATTGTTAAAAATTGGTACTTTTGGAATAGGGAGGGGGATAAGAAAAATCCCTTATGCCATAATATGACTCCTTTCGCATTGTTTAAACTCTCCTCAGTACGAACCATGTTTTAAATGATGCACGTAAATACGATCATGTACGCGTATATTTTATAATAATAATGTACAGTCATTAAACCATACAGTTTATAGATATCCTTAAAATTATCGAAAACTATCAAATGACACTTTGCCTTTTTAAATATACAAAATATCGATATTATTGAAAATATACAGTTAACACATTGAAAATAAAATATTATTATAAAATTAGACAATAACACGAAAATTAACAACAAACGGTTTTTTGTAAATATCACGTGGGACGATCGAATAAAATACGAATGAGTTTTACATCAATGTCCGCCCTTCTTATAATAGTATTTTCATAACAATTATTTATCTCAACAACAGACATAATATATAAAAATAGAAAATTTAACATATTATAACTAATTGACGTCTAACAATCTTGTAAAAAATAATTTTAAAAACGTTTTAATACTAATACTTTCTAAATATCTAGAAAAAAGTATTTTATAGGAATTGTAAATATTAAATAAATATATAAATATAAATAAGCCAGTATTTTTTATGGTTTCTTTCATAATCATATTATGTATAATCCATGTTTATATAACTAAACATTTTAATATTAGTTGCCACATATTTTTTTGCCAATAATATTACATGTATAAATATTAGTTATACTATTATAACTAAATTTATTATACAATAATCCTTGATATAGGTATCCAAACATTTTGTGAAAATTTAAGAAAACTGAAATCATTGCAGTATACAGTATTTACATTTTGGGAAAAACACTTTTAAATAGTATTAGACTACTAAAATAATATACATATTACAAATATTTTGAAAAATTAATGTTTTTTAGATTCCGGTTTTGATTTTATAAAAATAATATTTAAAAGTTTCAATTTTGGCTTTATAAATATCTAGAATCAAATAAGAACGGTGGTTCGATTTTCATTTAGAACAGGTTTTTAAATAATTATGTTCTAAAATGTTACAGAATATTAACCAAGAGTTAAATTATTATATAGCATTTGAAATAAATATTAAAGGTCCGGGCTCTATTTTATATTTCACAAAGTGTTTAATTAATTAAAATTTTAGTTTCCGATATTTAAAAATGAATTTCAATACTATACAGTACACACTGGTACACTGTAAATTATCAAATATATTCTAATTATATTCGACTGTACTTTAAAATATATTTTGAGTGTGCTTTGAACACTGTTTTTTAAAAAATGGTTGTTAGAGTTATTTATTTTACGACAGACGAATAATAATTATTAATAGTTTCGTTGGATGACTTTTTTTTTTTAGTACGCACGTGTAAAGACAATGTATGTAAACATAACGAAAAATATTAGAGAATTAGTTTTCGTACACATTATATATAAATTTATATTTGTTATTATATACGAAAAATATTAAAATAAATAGAGAATAATTAATATTTTTACCATGCCATGTTTTCCTGTCGATTTATCATTATTGTTTCTTCCAAGACTGCACTATTATTATTATTTATTTTTCTCGGTCGACGGTAGTCCAGGTGGGTAGCGTATACATTATTATATTTTACACGTCTATATTATGCTATTTACGTTAGTCAAACAATCACCTACTTGGGTTTCATTATTATGTACGGTATAAGAACATAATGTCACGGTCACATCATGTCGTTTATTATTATTGTTTTTAATTTATATTGTAATATGTTTTCAGACGGTTTGTCCGTTCATTCGCGTGGAAACATGCAAATGTTTTCATAGAGATCTCCGGGAACAGGACGAATAAAATTTCGACGGGTTATAATGTTCAATGTTTTTTCTTGATTGCGAATAATCGAAACGCTGTATGTGGATAAAACATCCAACTGTAGTAAGTAGTACGTACCTATATAAATAGGTAAAACGAATTATATATAGTCTAGTGATGTAAGTAATTATTTTAGAAATTTTTGATCCCCCGAAAATTTCCAAAAGGAATTTCCAAGAAAAAAGTTTTACTATTTGTTTTGATTTATATGAACTTTGTTTTAATAATATAGAAGAGTACCACCGTGAATGCTATATATTATCGCGCAAAAATGGGCGACAATATGTTGTCCTTTGCGCCTTGTGCAAATAACTGATAATATGATAAGACGTGTAAAGTCAAAAGTGTGAAGAATTTGTTCTTTGTATAAATTTAAAACTAACGACAAAACGTCAAAACGTTGACTAGTGTCCGTCAAATACGGAATATTGTATCAAATGAGTTAGTGTTATGATTATGAATTTGTGTTGAGTGTTGCCAAAAATGTGTTGACTGTAGTTACTTGTTGTGACAGTTGTATGATTTAAAATTTGTAGGGTCATTACTTATTAATTGTAAATTTATGTAAATTTAATATATTCAATTATGTTTAAAAATAAATTATTAATACAAATTTTACAGTATGAAATTTTAGATTTTAAGAAATATACTTACTTAAAAATGCAATGAAAATTTCTAATTTTTATATGGCTCATGTAAAAATGTAATTAAAAAAAAAAACATTTTTATTTTTAAATTTCAGACATTTTTTGAATATTCAATTTCTGAAATTTTACATCACTATTTTAAACAATTTTACGCAGTACTTATACCTACCTATTTGTGGTAAATAAAATTATACATAACATGTGATCTTTGGCTGGGATATGTTTATTTTATTGGTCTTGTTATAAAATTGTTTTGTCTTAACATCTGATATGTATGTGTTAATGTGTTTAGTGTTATATAGTGTTGTAGGTATATGTAGTACACATTATATATTTGATGAAATTAATTTTTTAATTTACATTTTCAAAAGTATTATTTTAATTTTGTTAATATTTTTGCAAAGTCTGGACATAAAAATCTAAAATATAAGCATTTAAAATTATTAAGATGCATGCAGAAACGAGAACGATTGACGATATTACGTTTTTAGAATGTTATATTTAAAATGTCTATAATATGTTAAGATGTATATCTGCAGGCGAATGGGGTTTTATCGAATGTTTAAATTTTATTATAGACAGTAAACAAAGAAGTAAAAATGTCTCATTAAAACAGAAATATAATACATTTATACAAAATCTCTGTTCGTAGGATACTTTATATATGTATTTTATTTTGTTTTATATTTGTTGACAGTCAAACTGCTTGAACTTTATCATAGAATATAATATAAAAGCCTAAATTTAGTTAAATTAATACACAACTAACGTTATATTAAATTTTTTCCAGTCTTAAAATTTCATTTTACCAACTATTTAAACTCAAATAGTTCAAAATTTTATGTTTAAAAAATTCTAATGACTATGGACATTCGAGATGTTTTTAATTTTACTAAAGAAACGAATATTTACGTTGTATAAAATTATCAGGACTTAAAATTCAAAATTAACTCTTTCAGGACTTAGAAACCTCAAAATCTAAAATGTTAATAAATAGCCGAAAATTGCAAAAAAATGTAAAATATTTTAACCAACGTTAATATATTACTAAATTAAATATTCTATGTAAATTTAAAGACTATAAAGTCATTATTTTCGATATTACAAAGAAATGAAAATCTCAATTTGACAAAATCGTTGTTTTTCTATTTTTCCATCAATTTTTATTAGTTTTTCCTTACGCGTTAAAAAAACTATTGAGAAAATCTAAAAATGACCCCTTACAAGTACCAACTAGTTGCAATTTGAACTGGAAATAGTCCAACTTGTAAAGATCGGAGCACTCCTTCTGGTAGAAAATTTGTTAACATAGAAAAATAAAAAATAAAATAAACATCATTGTAAAACCGATAGTTTCCTCGCTACGCTTAGAATCTAAAATAATAGCCAAAAAACCACGGTGATATAAAATTTCTAAACTTATATTAATTAGAAACCTAAAAGTAAAGTGTATGAAATCTATGAAACGCGTAAATGAAAAAAACCCTTTTTGCCGCCGCCCCTTTGAGTTTTTCAAGAACTGCCACTGCTAATACAATATATAATTTAAGTAATTTAAACAATTTAAAAAATGTTTTTTCATTTTTTTAGATTATAAATCAAATTTTTGAAGTGCATTATTGTAGTTATTTAGTTATTTAGGGCATATATTGGGTTTCTTTAGGTCATAAATGTATATTTTAATGGCATTTATATAGGTTTTTTTAGGGTATCAACAACCGGGCACTAATTATTATATTATTATAAGGGAATTGTATTTTCTTACAAAAATTATTTTTCATAACTAAACCTAAAAAGATAAAATAATTTACTTAATTAAAACTATAGATATATAGCTAATATATTAACTTTTAACTCGAGGTTTTTACTTAATTTTTTTGAATTGATTTTAAAGTCAAATTTAAATAATTATATATAATATCGAATGGTATGTATTATAAATTATAATATATGAAATATTTAGGTGTAAATGAGTCAAACGGTCCGTACTTAGGGTGCAGTACCTATAAAGAAGGTATAGAATATTACCACTAACCAGCAGTATGGCAAGGCAACCAGACTCATATATTATAATGTGAACAATGAAAACGGTTAAACAACAAACGTATAATATTATTTTAGAGTCCGTCGTGAGGGTAGTTTCTCTGCAGAGAATAGATTCCACCACTATATATATTTTAGCATCGATCATTTTCCCTTTGGGAATTTACCGCGTTTGTGGGTGTACTACTGTACTCGTATACATAATATAATATATTACAGTGTTTTACACACATTCAGATTGTGCGCCGTTATGTCATATATAATGATATATAGATGTACATGATATATAAATATATAGGACCTATATATTATAGGTACTTACAGATGCGGTAAAAAAAAAATACATCACAAATTTTGAGGAGGTCAATAAAAAAAATACACAAGTTATCCAAAATATGTATTTACAGGATCAAAATACATATTATAGTATAATTTATTTTTCACAGACCAACACGTTCACCGGATCTCATTACCGGGTGCTTTTTTCTTTCGGAGTTAACTTGAAGTAGAGGTCTTTAAAAACGCATCGAAAAATCTGTAAGGTTTCTCGGTTGCTGTTCGTCCCAGAAATATCATCGAAAGAGAGATAAAAAAAAACTCATGATAAACGTGTAAATGCGTACTCGATGTGCAGTGCAAAAAAAAACAAACAATTTGAGTGATATATAATGTATGTTGACCCTGTAAAAATGAATTTTAAATAATTAGTACGATTTTTTTATTCGTTGGCTCCCGAAATCTAAGAGGTATTTTTGCCACGTCCTGACTTGGCTTGCTTTGCGGGGGAGGGGTACACTGTCTCAAGCTTGTGCTTCTACCAGAGGGTCGGATGTATCAGGAGTTATGAGGTGGCGAGGGGGTGATTTATGGTTTTTGAATTTTAGAAATTGAGAGGACGGTTTCTTTTGTGGCTGTAGGCCGGGGTGGGTTGAGATTGACTTGATGTGTGGAAAGGGGGACGAAGTGATCGACTGTTTGAGTTTGGTGGAGGTGGCATTTGTGAATTCGAGAATGGACGGGATGTTGGTGGATTTCCTGATGGTGTGATTGCTAACGTAGAAGGTATCACACGACGGAGCATATGTTTAAATATGTGGAAGGCTATAGGTATGGTTGGAAATCCGTCTTGGTCTTGATATTGGCAGGCAAGTTTTGTGTATTTAGTTTTGCTAGTGCAGTTAATACAAGTCTTGGTCGTGGTCCTTGTGTTTACTGCAAGATCAAGACGGTTTTCGCTCATCACTAATTTTCCACCCTGGTTCAATTCACTCAAACCCGTTTCCCCACAGTGTAAATGCTATCCAGTCGACTGGTTTCGCGGTCCCGTAAATAATTATTTATTTACTATCTATAATTACGTATTTATTTAACTCGAAATTCGTCCAAGTTCCCTTCAATTTTGAATTGTTAAAAGTGCATACTGTGTACTATATATTTGTTTAGACGGTTTTGACGAGACACATTGGACGGTCGCACAAAAAAAAAAAAAAACAAACAATAATAATAATATTATATGATGTAATATATTATTATACGAGATAATACCGTATGGGTCCATCGTAAATGAATATATCCGTCTGGTGTGTTCTTCGCTGCAAACGATTTCACCAACCCAGAGCGCACGACCGACGCGTAAATAAATAACAATAACAATATATTATTATTATTATTATTGTAATATCCGTCCACCGCGTTGCCCCATCGCATTCGCAGCTTCTCTGGCGGTGACGGTGATCCGCACGTGCGCTACCGGCACTCGCCGGCCGAAGCGGCGGAAACGTCGGGCGCGTGCGCGCGGTTCGCGCCTTCAGAGCGCCCGGTGCCGGCGCCCACGACCGACCGGCCGCCCGAGCTGTGGGCCGGCGGGCGGGCGTGTGGTGCGGCGGCGATCAGCGCGCAGCCGACCGGCCGGTCGCGGAGCTCTGGCGCGGCGACGGGCCCACACCCGACCGAGCGTACGTGTGCGTGAGTGTGTGTGCGCCGGCGAGAAGAGAGTACGGTCGGCCAGACCGGGAAGAAGTGAGCAGTGTGTGTGCGCGCGCGGCGGTGTGTGCCAGGCAGCTGCGTGCGTGCGTGTGTGCGTGTCCGCTCTGTGCGCTGGCTGCTTGCTGCCGCTGCTCATCGCTGGCTGCCGCTTGCTGGCTGCTGCTGCTGCTGCTGCTGCTGCTGGCCTGCTGCTGCCGCGCCACTGCCGTCGTCTGTCCGTCTGCGTGCGCGTACGTGTGCCCCGCCGCGTCCCAGTGCGTGTGTGTCGTCCATGTACCGTCGCCGGCCGCTGTTAAAAAAAAATTGATTTTTTTTTTTTTATTTACGTAAAAGGAAAAAAATTCTAAATAATAATAAATCAAAAAAAAAAAAAATATATATATATATATACAAAAAATACGAGAAATCATAATAAAATCAATCTAATCACTGCCACGAAAAACAAAAAATTTCCGTCGGTCCACATCCGTTATCACACCGTGTTTATTATTTTCGGTGGGCCGCGTCTTGTCCGCGTGCGGCAGCAATAATATTATTATTGTTATTATTATTATTATTATTATTATTATTATTATTATTATTATTATTACTGTTTACCGCCGCAGCCGACGGTGTACTGTGTGTGATTTTTCGTCCGGAATTCGTTCGTTCGGCCGTCATCACGTGCGCCGTGTCCGTTCCACGTGCTGACGGTCGGCCACTGCTGCTCTACACTGCAGGGCAGTAATCGTCCGAGCGGCGGTGGTGGCGACGACGACGGCGGCGGCTTCCTTCTCCCGGACAGTGGCGGCCGTCTTGTACACCGGCACCGCCACCACCACCGTTACTTCGGGCCCGTCACTGCACAACGTCGATTCCCGCCGCCGCCGCCGCCGACGCGTCCGACTCCGCTACCGAAGTGATGCAAGAACAATGCGGTTTTTGCGCCGCGGTGTCCGACCTTTTCCGGAGGATCATGTGTTTTAACAGCAGCAGACGGGGCAGTGACCAGTCGTACTATCACGAGCTGGACAACGACGACCCTCAGACCGCACTAGTGAGTGGACCACGGCCAAACGTCTGTTAACGATAACGTAGCATTTCATGTTTTGTCCCCGTTTGCGTAATTCTTTTTTTTTTTTTTCGAAATTCTCGTATTATTTATCGTTTTCATTTTATACGTACGTATATATATATATTATATCGTATACTTACCTATATCCCCGGAAGTGTTCGATGGGAATTAAGGCGGTGTAATGAGTTTTCGTACTGCGCCGCGCAAAACGCACACCGCATATTTCGAAGCACGCGATAATTATATAAGAATATCACTATTATATATTATATAAATTACACACTATAACTATACTGTAATTACATTTCGTGGTGGACTTGCACAAAAACTGTTAAATTATTAAAAAAATAAAATAAAATAAAAATGGTATTTTACTCGTCAGCTCGTGTAACGAACTTAATTCCGTACGCTTATGCACGTTACTCGTAGTACATATATACGTATTATTGATCTATTATAGGCTAAATCATGGCATAGGTAAATGGGCATGTCAGATAACACGGCGCAGAAAATGTTCCCCAGACGTAGAATAAACGACAAAATTCATGGAAAAATTATTTCCCGCTTAATTTAAAATTATTGTAATATTGTTATGAATTCAAATATCTATTAATAAAACACTTGCATTATCATTTTGTTTATTCAAGACGTGTTGTTTCACCGTTGTACATATATTATTATTAAGATACCAAGACTCTTTCATCCATAATATTGTTATCGTTTATTCCATGTCTGGGGAACGTGCGTAGTGATAGCGAAAATGGAATTATAGCAGCTGACATGCCTATTTATTTATGCTATGGGCTAAACGTACGTGTCGTATATCCCAGTTTCTTTTTCAATGTATATTAAGATGACGCATCTAGGGGTCTTAAAAATATATATTCCAGTTTACTGGTTTTTCCCCCATATATACCTATATATTATATAATATCATTGATTATAAATTAAATCAATGATAATATATATATATATATATACCATGTTCTTCTAGCCCACCTATATATATATATAATCAACTGACGTTTAGTCGTCGAGAGGGAGGTATTTCGAGAGAGTTACCGAAAGTCGTTAAAGTTTACTGTATGCCATTCATAAAAGTTGGGGTTTAGACGTCCGCGTTTTCGCGGCGCGGCGTGTGTGCTGCAGCCGGAAGGGGCGTTTTATTATTGTCGTTCTACCCATATATACGTGTTTTTACCGAACCTTGAGAAATCAACTTTATATAATATATTATGTGTCCTGTGCAGTAGTATATGTGATATATAAGAGGTCAATATAATATATTTCTTTCCGGACGGTTAGCCAAAATACACACGACTTCATATAATATACCTATCGTAAAGAAATTAAAGAAATACGATTCGTATCATCGTCGCTGAGATTCTCGTAGGTACTCGGTATGTATTTTGACGTTGTTTGCTGCCGTAGTACGCGGCACACGCACGCCGCGCGTAATTATTTGTCAACGCGCGCGTGGGACAACGACCTCCGACCGATTGTTATAACACTTCGCGTTTTACCAGCAGTACAAATACACATTATTACGTATATGCACTGGGCGCGAGAGACGACAAAAGGAAATTTCGAAAACTGTTTAAATCGCCAATAAATTCGGTTCTCGAGTTTCGTCTGCAAAAACGTTCTTTTCCCTCCTTGTCTGACTATACTTGTCTTGACCTACTTGTATTTATTGAAATTCCACGCGAA
The DNA here is from genome assembly GCA_025469235.1 of Pemphigus obesinymphae. NCBI lineage: Eukaryota > Metazoa > Arthropoda > Insecta > Hemiptera > Aphididae > Pemphigus > Pemphigus obesinymphae. The sequence continues at coordinate 18,524 of JAIPRL010001146.1, read as the reverse complement.
AAACGAAAATCAATTCCCACAGAACACCGCCATATTAATATGTAGCTATACATACGCGAGTAGGTGTATGAAATATTATAATGTTCTGTTCGAAGATAATCGGAATATTATACGCTTGCTGCATCATCGTTGAGCATAATATAAACACATTTAATATGTGAAAATAAATAAATAATAAAATAAAATATGTGGACTTTTCCGTCCGTATCTCTGATCAAACACGCGTATTATGGGTACATCTTATGTTATTATATTTGATCTATAACTTGATATACGCGTGTTTGTCGTGCTTCTTTTATGCCGTATTAGTGTGCATTGTGAGTACACACACACACACACACACACACACATATATATATTACTAAACGCAGTCTTCCTGCGGCGTTTTAAACGTGCTGACATTCTTTCGAATAAATATTAAGATCATCGAATTTTGCATCACATTGTCCCTATATATTCTAATACGTTTTAAGTACCAGTAAGTCTTGCGGTTTTGGTCTTGTTCTTGAGCTTGGCGTTGCGTTGCCTGCATGGCCAGTCTTGTTCTTGGAATCGGTATATTGCATGCAAGTCTTGTTTTGAGTTTTATTAGTATACGTTTGAATTTGGTCTTACTAGTTTTTGGTAAAAACTTGGTATTGGTCTTGGCCTTGCCTTTACTACAAGACCACGACAGAAATGTAGGACCAAGATCAATTTTGCTCATCACTAGGTATTGTAATTGAACTGTAAAAAAAGTTTTTTTTAAATAATATACCTAGGCAATTTTCTCCTTTTAAAAATTGTGAATTTAAACTCTAATTTTAACAAAGTCATCATATTTTTGGTTTTCGTTGTGTAATTTTGTTGGTTTGTAAACTGTGTAAAATTTTTTAGATTTCTAAATACATTTCTCCAAGTTTAAAAAAACTAGTGTTTATTGAGCATGTAATACGAGTAGTATAGTAAATAGATATAGGTATTGTATATAGTATATATACATATAATGGTACAAATATAGTAGACTTTTATAATTAAATAATTATAAATAAAAGGTATTATATATCCATTATTCATAGGTACGCATATTTTGTGATCAATGTGAGGAAAGCCCTTAAATTATAAGGGTTATAAAGAACCGTTTTTTCTATAGTGATTCCCCTACGAGTACCCTTATTTAAAAATGGTGTATACGCAATTGTGACCATAGTGTTGATAATTATATTATCAGATATATGTTTTAATACTTTCTTTAAAAATTAAGAACGAGGTACTATCGAAAATCAATGGTATAATTGACATTTTCCGCAATCCTCTTCGATAAACGAACATTCGTAAAAATAAAACAAATTGTTCAATGGAGTTTTGTAAATATATGTGCATATCTAAACCAATTTACTGTATATTAGTGGTTCCAGACTGTGCAGTATACCTCCCTTGGGAGACGTGAGCATTTAAAAGGGGAAGCGCAGAGTTGTTTTTCACAATTACATACTGAAGAAAAAAAGTTTATTTATTTTATTTTTATAATATATTTCATCCGATTCTTCATTACAAATTAAATTCTCCTCTATGTCATCACTATAGTTTTCTTGACCGTAAGATGGTCGAAAATGGGAAAATATCATGTATATATTCATTTTTTGGTGTAGGAGTTGAATAAAAATGTCCGGATAAATTGATTTTTGACCTGCCAAAGTTCATATACCAAATTCGTTGAGATTCATTTTTCTAATCCAATTGTCTATCTTCGCTTTCAAATCTAAAATAATAATAATAGACTGTCCTGTTTAGGGAATAATTTCCTCCATTTGTATTTGGAAGATTTTTTTTTTACTTTTACCAATGGGACACATGGGACAATTTTATTTTATTTCAAGGAGGCGTGAATAAAAAAAGTTTGGGAACTGCTGCTGTATATTATATAATAAAGTATAATATTATCTAATTCTGCAGATTCCGGCGCACATTTTATCACGATGACGTTTCGATTTATTTTCATTCAAACGTTTTATTTAATAATATTTATTTAATATTTAATATTTATATTATAATAACTAAAAGTATAGCCTTTTTAATCCCTTGCAGTCTTGCCTATTGAAACACTCAGACAAGATGAGCAAAAATGGTATTGTAAAAGAAAAACTACCATATTACTGTTTAATCCGTAAATAGAACTGTTTTTTACCATAACATTTTAAACACAAATGCGATAGTAGGAATTATTATTAATTATTACAAATACCTACCATGAAACATACAAGGGAAAAATTCATTTTTTATTCTATAGAATAAAAAGAACCGAAAATGGCTATTTTATATAATCCCCATTTTTGCTTATCAGGTGTTGTCCGAAGGGTTTCGACTCGAAGCGCAATCTGCAATATAGTTAATATAGGTCGGTGATTTCACTGCTCGAATTGAGTGAGGACGGAGGTCCTCTGCTATTTTTCAATATTTCGATAGCACCCTTACTAGTTATTTGTTACGGTATACGAGTTAAATATAATCCAAGGGAACGCTTATTTTTCTAAAACCCAGCAAGGTTATCTACTCATTAAATGGGACGTAATTAGATACGTGTTTTCAAAGTGTATATCACACATCATTGAACTAATTATATGCGACGAAACGTCTCGATAAAAATATACGCTATATACCTATATATTGTGCCCCAATCAAATTTACGTGCCAACTAATGCCTCAATTCCGTTGGATGGCGGAGCCACATTATTAACACAGATTAATAAAAAAAAGTTTATCAAATAAATAATACGTGATAACAGAGTATAAATAATATAATAATAATAATAATACATTAATAATTATTATAATGCATTTATTATGATACAGTTTTTATTTTATAATTATATTAGGTACCTACATCGTAACTCAGGTATATTTTTATAATTATTGTAGAGAATTAACAAACGAATAAAATATGTTCATAAATAAAATAAAACAGAAGCGCCTACAACTTTTTAAAATAATATTAATTAACTGAATACAATATTAATTTATTGCTTCAAATATTTTAAGTTAAAATAGTAATCTTCTGTCTGTACTAAAAATAATAAAATTCATTATTTACAACGATTTTCCAACATTTACGGTGGGCAGTTTTCCTTTAAAATTGTATACAATATATACACGCATTAAAAATATCGAATCAAATATTAAAATGTAAAAACCGGGTAGGAAATGTTTACACGTTAGGTACCCATTATCTACACTATCGCCTGTGTATCTAGATACAGCGACATATAATATATATCCACTGAACTAAAAACATGGAACGCGCTTCATATATGATTCACATATTATAAATTTGTGCCACCATGTAAGCTACCATCTTGTTTCCAAATCATGGAGAAATAAAAAAAAAAACGAGTAAACGATATCGAGATAACGATTATATTCTTTGATTATCACTGTTATATTTGTTGTTTATGATTATTATCATAGAACACCATTGTTATCATTAATATTCATGATTATTATATTTTGATAATAATTTAAACATTTAAGTTATCTATGTAAAAAACTGAATTGTAAAAATCATTATTATGTTATTCTAATTTTTCTTCGTTTCTTGAAATATTAAATCAATACAATAATAAGTAGGTTTATAATATGGTTTATGTTTTAAATTACATTGATATTTGAAAATAAAGCCGACCATGAAGTACCAATTTTTCATTAATCCATTAATTTGGATTGACATCTTAAATGTGAATTTATTAAAACCGTTTTAAGTAAGACTGTTTACTATTTATTTGCACATAGTATATTTATTTTATATTGATTATTAATAAGAACAATTAGAATATTTATTATTAACAATCACTTTTTCAAAATATAATAACCAAATATAATCTCATGATCATATCACAATATTGTATTATCAATAAATAATATGTTTAAGAAAAAGTTATTGTATCATGGAAACAAAAATGTCAGGAAACAATATGGTAGCCTTCTTATGGGCACAAATTGTATTCCCAATACGCGTTTCATGTTTTTAGTTCAGTGTATATATATATCATACTCAGCTGTTATCACGTGTTATATATTTGATAATATTATTGATAGTATTGTGGCTTTGCAAGCGTGATAATTTCCACCGGAATTGAGGCATTAGTTGGCACGTATCAAATTTGAGGCCGTGTTCGAAAACAAGTAAACATTGGCGCACTGCCACGCGAATTCGGCGCCGGTCGTTCGCGAGAGTATTATAATATTATTTTCTTCCAAGGAATAAAATATGTACAAAGCATCGCGAAACGTTCCCATTTTTTTTCTGCCGCGTTTGTCCCTTATACCATACCGATCTCTTAACCTAACCTTTATTGTATTATATACGTATGCACCTATATATTGCAGTATAAAACGCGTGTACATGATATTATAATCTCGAATATTGCCGAGTGCGTGGAGTATTTATTATTTTATGCACGTGCACGTTTGATAAACGACGATTTAAGTCGGACAGATTTTTCAACTTGCACGCGTATAGACTATAATACGCGCAGGTATCTATATATAAATATAAGTACCTATAATACGCGCAGACCCTTAATCGAATTTCGAAATCGGAAGGGAGCGGCAGAGGACTTTTAAAGTTGATATTAATCGGTCGTCGCCGCCGTTATATAGAGCAACTACCCCACTTAGGCGGAGATTGGCTCAATGAAATTCTCGTTTAATGTATATATATGTACGCACAATTTCTATACGGTAAATTTTTTTTCAATATAATATATATATATATATGTATGTATGCGTGTGTATATTTTTTCCCTATCCGCGTGTCTCTTAATGACGTAGGTCGTTAGTCCTCCTGGAGCCGGTTGCTATCTGTTAACGATTTCACTTTCACGCGTACCTACCTACCTACCTACCTACCTACCTATATATCTATCGCAACAACCAGTCCGAACTTTTTATTTTATTATTGATATTTTTTTCTACTTATACCACGACCACTCTCACAATATTTACCGGTTTATCGATTCGCAATATGCATATAATATATATATATATATATATGTATATTGATATTATTTTTTTTTTCTCATTTAATTTCATATACAGGTTTGTGCGTGTATACACTATACATACGTATATATATGTATAATATAGGGTCAAATGCGCGTATGTATACTCGAAAAACCTGCGAAATATACATTGCGATGTATAAGAAGAATCCTCTCGGCTGTTACACATTCAGTCATCGTCAGTGTGTCGCGCGCGCGTGTTTTCCATATTATATGTAAAGTACACCAAACCGCGTAGTACTACACAGTGTTATACTTACTATACCGTTCACCGCCGCGACAAAGTGCACACGCGTATAACCGTCATGTTCTGAATGTGTGTGTGTTTTTTTTTCTACTCGTTGTTTCTCAACAAATATATAGCGATTGTTATTTTTCTCGTCTTATTGACGATACCACTCACCTATATATTATTGGATATTATATCGGTGGTCGACGATGCCGAAAACCAATACGCACACGGTAAAAATTTAGAAAAAATTTTCGTTTTGGCCACGCGCGGCAAATTTTTGTTCACTCGATTATAATATTGTGCGGTTATAATAAACCATTACTATATTGATGCGATTAGAATCTAAAATTATTGATATAATAAAAACGAGTTGTTTTACGCGCGAAACGAGCGAGACGCACGTTTTTCGAACGTCTAGGGAAGAGTTATCGGAGTACATAATATAGACAGATATTTCTGTAAACACGAGATTTAAGAGCACATAACCGATTTTCAAGATATACTGCATAATGAAAATGGAAATTAAAAATTAAAATGAAAATTCAACAATATTGGAAAATGTTTAGATATATATGTTGAAAGATAATTTATAGTGGTCTCGTGTCATTATAACTTTTTACTGTTGTATATATACAGTTGAATATCGTAACATCATCTAAAACCACTTTTATTGGTGTTTTCGCGAATTTTTTTCGTGGGTAATATGTTTTATTATTACTGTACATTATTGGTGTGTCTCAGGTGTCCTCTTAAAGAGAGACAGAATTCGCTAAATCTCAAAATCATTTATAAAAAAAAAAAAAACGAATTTTCGAAATTTTAAAAATGCACCTCAAAATGTTAATAATGTTTTAATTTTATTCTTATATCACATCAATGTATCGTATAATCTATAAGAAAGAAATATTAAATTCTACAAATACTCGTATATGTAGCTCAAACACTAAAATAACCAAAAAGTAATTAAAAATAAAATCAAGACGGGTAATTATATTTCACTATAATAATATTCTGATTATTTTTTTCCCATTGACAAAATTACATATCTAAAATTCTGAATACAATATTATCATCTCGCTATGGTGGTACATGTGGATGATCTCTCATCCTGCTCCTCCCGCGCTCACGTTTATTTAGTATATTACATTTGTTTGGACGTTGCATGCGTGTAATTCAACGATTAACGTCACTCTGTGAATAGGATTATTATATAGATACACAGAAAGATGAGAGGGTTGTGATGAATAAGGGAGTTTGTTTATGGATTCGTTATAATAGGTTAATGGCTTTGTATGGTTTTGTTTTCGGCTAAATATCCGTGATATCATTATACATCACGGAGAAGCTTGTTGGATCTATAAAGGAATTTTTTTTACTTTATTATTTAAACATAGCTTATTATATGTTTATACCTGTATGTATAATATATTGTACCGGTCACAGGTGTCCGAAAACGACGGTCGTGATGATAAAAAATAAATTAAAAATTAAACATATATGTTCATCTCGACCAATTTCCGTGTATATTTTATGGTATTAACCGCACGCGGTATCAATATAGCGCGGTGTATAAACGGATTGGTGTATATTACCTGTATGGTTTGTTATAATATGGTTTTAGGTTTATATCAGAAAAGCCACCTATATAATATGTGTGTTTTTTTTTGGTTGTTTATTGTTTTTTTTTCTAACCATAATGGCGTAACAATATATACCGACGAGGGTCTCCCACGCACATCCCCCAAACACGTTTAAAACCACATTAACCCAATCTATAAATAAAGACGGGAATATAAATGTATAAACTGCCGGCGTGCGTTGTATAGGGGAGGGCAGTGCCTAAATAATGATTTTATAATAACTTGCAGCTCGGGGACCACCGGTGTATAAATGTAACCTATCGCCCTTCTTCGTTTAACATAATTTGTTCGCTAAACGTTTTAAATGATCGCTAAACGACAAATGCTATAATTTTTTAACTAACTCAATCGGGGTGAGATCAGTCAGTGACCACGTATCCTGCAGGATCGAAATTTAAAGTAGGTACCTAAATCCAATACATATTTTTTAGTATGGATATTGGACTATTACATATTTAAGTAATCAAAAAAGTCTCTTCGTACGTCTCTTCCTACGGTTAAGGTTTTTCTCTCCCGTAAGAATTAAACGCCTTTCATTTAAGTGGTTTATCGAGAGATCTGTGGATGTAAATCGAAGCGCAATTTATAAATATATATGTTATTTTTTTAAACAAATATCATAATCACGTAAACAAAAAATGCTTTGCTGACGTAGGACTACTTTTGTAAATTACTTTTAAAACGTATTTAAACATTTTTAAAATTCATTTTTCCTAAAATATCCTTGAAATTTTTATATAAAGCATACTTAAATACATCCTTGTTAATCAATATAATTTTCATGGCCCACATATTGCTAATGAAAGTATATAAAATTGATTATTGATTCAATATATAGTAGGTATAGTTTGCTTCTCGCTTGTTTCACGTTTTTACACTTTCTAAATATTTAGATTACATATTATTAAAATTGAAATAAATTATCTTTTTATTTTGAAACTCGTCTCTTATTACTATACTATATGTGGAAAAATGTATAACTTTATCGCACATTGGACTTAAAATTATATTATATTACGTCGTAAGGTGGAGTTAGATTGAAATATGTAAATTCCCTCTAACAATCCAGCAATGTACCTACTGCAGATGTACACCCGATTTTTACTCGTTTTTTCATCTCTGTTAAAATTATACAGTTGTTACACGTTTGTCTTCGTTCAATTCGCCATCAGTGTCTAGGTACAACTTTTAAAACAATTTCCATTATTTTATTTATAATTTTTAAGTTTTTACCCCTCAGATTTTCTAATTACAAAAGTAAATTAATATGCATTGTCATCGTATACGGCATAATTTTTTTTTTTTTTATCTCGAGACTAGCCAATTCGGTTAATTAATAATTGTGAACTAATGCCATGCTACGCGCGTAGATTGTTTCGTTTGTTTGCGTCATACAGGAGCTTATACATTATTTTTCTATAATCTATAATTCACAAAATTAATTTTGTTTCGGCGTTGAAACACCGTGTTCCTATAGGTATTATATTATATCGTTTACCGTGTTCGGTAACCATATCATACGTAGTTAGTGTAACTCCACGAAATAATATTATGTACCTATTATATGTTATGAATGTACAAGATTTAATTGTTTATTTACATGACAATAAAAATAAAACGAGATAATGCCTCGATTTTTTATATGTAAACGCGTATGTTTTAGCGTTCCATGATATATTGTTTGAGTAAAAACTTTATTCCATTTAATATTTGTAATATATATATGGATTGGTTCTTTGAACATTAAAACTGTGTCGAAAAAATGTACATATTTCAAAATAAAGGTTTGACAAATGTGTCATAAACACATGCTTTTGAAGTACACTCTTTTTCTATATGGAGTCTATCCCAATCGGATTTGCAGTACAAAGGGAAACACGAATGTATAATATTATAATTATTACTCGCGTTATAATACATAATATGTACGAGCGTACGACTCGCGAAAACTCCTTCGAGTATTTTGAATTTGTCCAATCGATATTCAGCAGTAACATGTTGTATTATTTTGTATTAATTTACACCAGTTCAAATAAGCGTAAAATATTGTTGAAAAAATGAAAAGAATACTTTTATAACAAAATTATCGTACATTATATACGAAAGTACCTATGTATATGCTTTAAACTATACATTGGGACGGGAATAAATTAACGAAATGAAAGTATCTGTATATATATATATAATTATCGTATATACTTACGCAGCAATAAGAGTAGTTTTGAAGATATACATATTCGATAACTATGATGCATATTATCAGATGATATGATCGACCTAATTATTTTTCGAGTGACGCGATCAATTTATTTAAAATATACATAACTATTACGGATTTCTCAATGCCCCAGTGTCGTTATCATAAAATAAAATGCAAAATTTTTCATTGTTATAATATCGGTGACAATATTATATATAAATGTAGTAGGTTAAATAATTGTTTATTAAACGTTTCTCTATATGTATAATAGAAACTGTATGTGTATAGGGTAGGTGCGATCGAGTTTAGATTACGCGTCGGATCAGTTAATATTTCGAAGCTGCTTAAACTGTTGTGACACAACACTGTTAAACGACGGGAAATTAATTTAAATGAATGTTTGTATATTATGTACGTAAACGTCATCGGTTTATTGATTTAACGATAGCTTAATATATGTACCTATATATTATATTATTACACTATATTGTATTGTATAGTTTTAAAGATTTTCGGCGCCCATCAGAATAATTTATTTTAAACCGAAATATCTCGGGAAAAAACAAAGACGATGTTGAATACATAAATGGGCCAAAAATTTAAACTTAAAAAACATTGTTTTTGTGTAATTTGAAAAAAAAAAATTCATAGAAACTTCTTTTGGGTAAAGTTCAGGATATAATAAGGAGGAGAGGGGACAATGTCCTTTCAAATATTTAACTAGATTTCCGCCTATATATAGGTAGAGGCAAGCATACGAGTATTCGTATCTATATAATATATATATATATTATATGTGCAGTGTGTGTTATACGAAACAAAATTGGTTTGCTTCTTATTTCTTTCACGTGTATCTATAAAATGTTTCACTCGACTCAACAAATTTATACGGTTGGTCACTCGTATTCCCATTTAATAGAACGAACATATTATATATAAATATATATATATTGTCATATAGGTGTATGAGATTAGTAATTATAGTAATTTGTTCGCTTTCTGGCCATTTATCGGAACTTCTCTGCGAGTACCCGATCGATGTAAGTATACAACACTGTTATTTGCTATCGTGGTCGTTGTGTATATTGTTTGCCGCTTTCCTTCACTTAACGTATATTTCGTCTTCCGTTTTTCGAGATTTATATTATTATGTTCGGTGATATACACGGAAAAGTTTTTTTTTGCTCGGAAAAATTCGAAAAATAACATCACTTCGAATACACGTTATAGTTTTTCCTCTCATCGTTCCCCGCGCATATACAAGCAATATTCTATTTCAAAACTTCCGGAATACGTTTATTGAACTGCTTAACAGCATACATACGAGAATACGCGTGGTATATAATATATTATCATATACATGGTGTCCCCAAAAATACGCTTTAATTTAGACAGGTCGTAATTTTGTTGTTGTTCGAATGCCAGCACTATTATTCTTATCACACTACTATTATTCCGCCCCGTCATTGTGTGATAGTTTTGGTTTTACCTTTAGGTACAAAATATTTGTGGTTCTTATTTTGATATACCATGGACGCACGGACGCCAAAACCGTCGTCGCATTGCCGTACGCGAATTTCCCGAATCGTTTCATCTCACTTCGTGGGGGGGGGGGGGTTATAATAGGTAAGTCAAATTTTGTGACTTCGCCCCATGTGCTTTTTTCATATGCGATTTCGTTAAATCGGAGGCTTATAAGAGAGAACCATATTATACCATATTATATGTTGAAACCACCAGTAGTCTATGCAATATGTAGTCCATATGGTATGAAAATGAGGCCACGAACATTTTCGGAATGATAAAAATAATGCTGCAAATCAATAACGACAAAAACGGCATTAACTTGAAAAAAAAATCTTTTTTTGGGGGTGGGGATACTGTATATATTGCCGGCTAGATAGACGAGAAACTAGAAAATATGTATGTGTAGAAAATGTATATCGAACGGTTGCAATATACGAAAAATAGGGGGAGAAGGGAGGGTGACATAATAGATAGTTTTCATATATTATGTATAAAATATAGGTACATACATTATATACTTACAAAAATATTATCTATATAAATATTGTATATTATATAGATAACTACCATATTATATATTCGTATGTGTATAATATTTGTGCGTTTATACAATGTATATTATAAATGGTCGAAACGGATACGACCCGGCAATATTATATTCAAGTCTGTATCTGAAAAGCCCCTTCCCTCTAATTCGTCTGGGCGGCAGAACTTTACGGTCCGGGTGGTGGTGGTGGGGAGATGGTCTGGCAGTATGGCCGGAAAGCAGAGGAGAGAAGTGGTTTGTCGGCGCTACCCCTCCCGATTACTCACCCCTAACCACAGTGCTACTACCACTACCACTATTACTACCACTACCACTACTATACCACTACTACAACTACCATTACTATTACTACAAATGCCGCTGCCGCCGTATGGGCGTGGTGGACGCGGCGTATCCATATCCCGGGAAAAAAAGGAGCTCGCGGGATGACGGCGATGACGGCAAACGGGGTGTGCGCGTCGCCTCCTCCCGCGTCCTATTTCCGATTTCCGTTTTTTGTGTTCGCGTCATCAAAATTCGTCCATTGTCGTCGTCCTATTATACCCTCCACGCACGCATGCCTCCATACACCTTTCTCCACACAGGACGTCGTTTAATTCGTTTCGAGTCTTGCAGTATATTGTAAATACCATTGTCGTGTCCCTCCTCTCTGCCAGGGGCTGTTTTTCGATTTCATGCAATACGAAAAAAAACATAATAATATTTACGTTTTGAAAATAATTTATAAATGCAGGTTCCACGTCAGTATCATTTTAATTTTGCATTTCTCGTTTATACATCAACTAGAAAATATCGTAGAAAGAATTAAAATAAACTACAAAGATCAATGCATTATATAACACATACACACACACTCTCTCTCTCTCTATATATGTATATAAATATATATATTATATATATATATTATAGTTAAAGTTCGATATATGTTTTGCTCGAGTTGTTAAAAAAAATTAAGTTGTTGATGTTTTCAAATAACTATAAATCTTTAAAACTTAATACATATATTTAAAAACTACTACCTTTACGTTGTTGTCTACCATTTGCTTTTGGTTTTGTGATTCTAAGTTATTGATAAAAATGAGAAATGCTAATGCGAGTTCTTCGTTGAAAATTTGCAAAAAAAAAAAAAAAAATGCATATAACACAAATTTGTTTCCAAAATCAACACGATCGCGGACGATTTTTGATTCGAAATTGCCAATAATTTTCTTTTTGAATTAAATACTGCAGGATACCATAATATTGGAAAGCGCAGCCGTACCTAATACTTCATGCACGTCCTCTTATCTAATATTAATAAATACGTTTATGAATACAGCTATTAATTAAGTTATTATAATATAACCGAGAACACGAAATAACAACAAGTATACAGTATAATTATTAAAGATTTATTTCCCTCATAAATATAACGTTATCGATATATTGTCTGCTATATCAATAAAATACCTACTCGTATTTTAGTTAACTCAAGTTCGTACCAGTATAGTATACAGAGTGATTTTAGATTCTGAGCATTGCAATACTAGATAATATCTTATGATGTATCTTAGTATCTTATCTTTAAAAAAAAATATATATATATTTTTAGAAAATTGTAATTCACTAATACGTTTTATACTTAAACAATAACTTAGGTACTTAGTTTTTGATATTTCACACGTTTATTTCAAAATTCTCAATAGTTTTCCGAAGCGTATAAGTAGTTTTATTACGATTTTTATTGTAATATTATCGAAAATATAATGGTACTTCTAATATTTTTTTATCGAATTATAACATAAAATCATTGACCCTTATAGATTAAATATATTGATATGGTATCCGCAATTGTTTTAAAATGTAGCTTCGTTTTAATTAGACCATCTGCAATTAAATTAATTAAGGAAAGGATTCCATTAGGTACTTATATTTTTTTTAATGAATAGAAACGTGAATGACTTTCTTTTTTTTTAGGAAGGGTGCTAGTGAATATCTATCTTCTAAAATTGTGATTTTAACACATCATAAATCAAGAATTCGTTTATAATAACTTTGTTATAGGGTATATACTAACTGAAAATACGAGAAGTTTCCCGTACATTATATACGCTATATTATTATTTACCTACTATACGAGTATATAGACGAGCATTAATTACTTATTTTCAAAAAATCGTTTTGAGTTAAGGCAGCAGCTTACTATAGCTGTAATATATATGTATCAAGACTATATTAAACTATAGACGAGAAATGGGTTCTTTTGATATATATATATGAACGAGAATAAGGACGAATTCCTTTTTATAAACTACAGGAATGGGCCTTTGGAACGAGTTTCTTTTTATATTAAAAAGACAATTCAAAAAAAAAAAAAAAATGTTAAAAACACCGATCGATCAACTATAATATATAGGTAATAATGTATATTTAAACCTCTACTCAATCACTGTCTCTATATAGTTTACAATGTATCGTAGAATCATTCTCATTGATTTTTTGACCATAAAATACCATCGAGATGATTCGGCTGCCAATTGAAATAATTATAATATATAAATGTATATACTTTTTTACAAGTTTATATCACACGAGATTTACGTTTTATCCTTTTATTAGGTAGTGGGATGGTTAAAGTCTCCGTTTCATTGAATCTCATTCAAAACAGTTCTCACTCTAGTATACAGACAATGATCTAACCTAATTAATTTGAAATTATTATACCTATATATCAGTGGCGGCTCTAGCATTTAAGGCCCCCCCTTAAAGCCACCACTGCTATATATATAGAGAGAGAGAAAGAGTAGCAATCATTATTCATCATAAAATTTATTATCAACAGAAAGATATATAATACTTTTTTTATTATCTACTTAAATAGTCTGTTATAATTTAGATTACTTAATTAATTTTTTTCAATCGTTTATTGTTAATTATTATTTTAACTGTCTACAATAAAATGTAACGAATTTTATATATAATAAAGTTAATTTTTTCATTTGGATTCAATTTAATTGTATTTAATGTATACGAATTCGTTTAACAACATCAAATAATTCGGATGGTTTTATGAGAATTTTTTTCTCCCTCAATTTTTTGTTGTTGTTATGTACTAATTTATTATAATATATGTATTAGGTACAAGTTTTCAATATAATTAAAAGGCAAAATTATTAGATAATTTATAAAAGTTCTTGGAATAATTTTTTATTTAGATATTTAATTAGATACGTGTACCTACATTATAATTGATTATGTATCTATATATACTCGGCAGTTTACATTAAAGAAATATAGGTAGACATATTAACTATTAATCGATATCCGGGACATAGTTGATGATTTGCATAATATGTAATCAAACTATATGACTAATGGAAATTTAACGTATATAATATGATATGAAACTTTATTATAATAATATTTCTGATTTTAATTTTAACCTATATATAGATACTGCAAAAAAGTTTGTTTTCTCAATTGGTAATCTTATAATAATTATGAAACTTTTTATAATTTATTTCCATAAATAAATTTTATTTTTAACTTAATATTTTTATGTCAAATCGTAATAATGAAAACGGTTTGTTACTTTTAATAAGGTAATATTTTTTACGGTGGAAATTTGTTTTAGATTAGTTCATATTTCTTTGACTCGATATAATTTTAATTAAACCCTATACCTTTATTTTCCAAAGTCGTACGATTATTTCATTACATCTATTTTAAAAAGTATCTATAGATTTTTTTATTAAACTATATAGGTGTAGGTAGGTAAGTAGGTAATTTTTTTTCTATAATAAAATAAATATTGGTTTTAAGAAAAAATGACATTACATATTATATTCATATATATATATATATATATTCCGAGTATGCAAAGACGGTTTTAATATAATATAATAACTATTTGAACTTATAAAATGTTTCCCATTTGTCTTCTCGCCAACTCTGTATAATATACATTGAAAATTTTCATTATTCTTCTCATTTACCATATAGCTTTCACAACGCCAGTACTGTTTTTGAATTTCCTGTTTTCCTCATCTTGTCGCGCGAATTTACGTTTATATTATGTAATATATTATATCGAATATCCATCGATTTAACTTAATTGAAGAATTAATCTCTTTAAATGTGTTATCTTTTACCGTTGTTTTTGTGTATAATATTAATGCGATTGTTATTTTATATACGTTCTAACGGCGCACACAGAAAAGAAGGGGGCTGGATAAATAAACCGTGTCAATGTTTTAATTTTTACTAAACGATAATGAGATAATTACTGGTTATTTCATCTAAACTGTAAATTGAATTTCTGATTTTTTGTTGTTTATAATAAAATTATACGTTAGATATATTATATTCATACACGTTAACATATAAGTAAATACTATAGACGTACCAGCTATAAAACACGTTTTACATTATTAGAAAAAATATTATTATAGGTACATCTTAATTATTTTCAGCATATTATGGCACTGCTTATGATTTACCTATAGGTATATGAGAGCTGGATTTAAGAAGGGGTGACGCTTCCAAAAGTAAGTTTATCAAAAAAAAAAAAAAAAAAGAGGCCATCAACTCTAACAACTCACTCCTCCATTTCTTAGCGCCGACCCTGAAAATCATTTGTCATCTAGAAACTATATCTATACACTATACTAAATTAACGTTATTTATCGAAAATAAGAATAAAAAAAAATTATAATATTTAATTGTTGGTTCTTCCTTGTACGCTTTACGTTACCTACAGTATATGATTAAAGTATATAATAATTATTCATTTTAATAAAAATGTATAAAAAAATACTTTATCTTATGCCAATAGTTTAATTGATAAAAAATAGAACTAATATTCGTAAATAAATAATAAAAGTAAATTTGACATGGAAGTGCACCAATGCACAATCGTGGAAATAATTGAATATCAGATTTCGATGTAAATATTTGTTTTTCATTATCTTATCATTTAGTCGTCCAACATTTCGACATGTGACGTATCCTTAATTTTTTTATGTTTTTATATAAGTACTTCTGTTATAATTAAAATTCGTATGATTCATTTATAATTTAATTGTTACCGAAAAATAATGGCGTGCTATATATTCATTTGTCAATTATACCTGTAACGTGTATATACTGCATACCAATGTTTTATGATTTTACATAAGGAAATAATCAACTTTATACATTTTCTAGTTTTATTCTATTTTTCTGTCAGTAAATCGCGTGCGTTCAATATATAGGCCACGCCGTTGATAATACTGGTTTTATATAGTATTATTGTAATAATTTTAATCAACTATTGTAAATAACCAACGTTAAGTTTAAATATTATGAAAAATGATGTTATTATTTCGTACTGTTTAAAATTTAAAAATATTTCAATTTGCAAAGTTGTACTTTCCTGTTTCTATGATTAAATATATGTGGGAGTTGTTATCGATTTTTTTTTTTAAAGTTTCCAATTCGTTTAATGTGAAACGTTTGAAATATACTTTTTCAATATTTCAATTAAATATTTTACAGTAGAGACGATGAAAAACTAAAAAACAAAGACATTCGGGTAATTTTGATTTTTCTTCGATTGACGTTTATTTTTTTTATTGCGTTTGTACGTTTTATTAATTGTACAATAATATGGTCGAAAATAAAATACATATATACAAACCTAGGTATTATAGAATTATGGCAAAACGTTTTGTCCGTCAGACAAAGATTTATCGGTCTGTTAAATATCTATATGTATACGTCGGTGCAACGTCTAGTAGTTTACAGTGAAGCTGAAAAAGCGTCTCTTTCGTTTGCCGTTACTGTCGTTAAAATACGAGTATACGAGCATTAGTCTACATCGATCGGGAATCGCAGCGCGATATTTTGTTTGACATTTATGGTCGGTAAACATATTATATGGTACGAGTACTGTACGATTCATCTGGAAAAGTTATGATTTGATGAATATTTCCTGTACGCGGTTTATGAGAAAATTCAACCATATTGAAACGAAAAGCCGCTGAAAAGTAATATTTATAATATGTACATTGTATAATATATGATGCGGAGGCCCGTTTCTAAACACGGCCGTCCGGAATTCTCTGAGCTCTAAACTGCTTATTAAAGTAAATTGAAACCGATAACCATATCGTCGAAGGAGAAAAAAAAATATCGAATGAAAAAATTACGCCATTGTACACGGTGCGGATCGTGATTACTATACTACATACTGATATATCCCATTATGTGAACCCCATCAGGCGTATTTGCAGAATTCTTATTATATAAGGACAAAGTGAGATGGCTATATTATATAGTTAGGTACTAGTAGATACCTACGTAAAATATATTATATTATATATAAATACAGGAAAGACGAGAGAGAAATACTAACTATATTTCGCAGATGTGTTTATATATATTATAGGTTCGTTTTAAGAGCTATATATAATAACGATTTTTGTAGACAAATCTCTTACGACAAACTATTATTAGGTGTTTCGATAAAGCTCTGATTGTGATAGTTCGGATAAAATACAAATATAATAGCAAAACATAATATTATATAATTTATATTGACAAAAAGTGAAAATTGAATATATTTATTACGTAGGTACGTATTTACTGTGCGTTTATTAGCGAGGTATATATATATATATATATATATATATAGAGAGAGATATTTTGGGGTTATTGCCAAGGGGTCTGTACGAATGATGGCTGGGGTGGTAAAATATGTTGTGGGTGTGGGGGGTTGCTTGGGGTAATCAATATAAGGGGCGTGTGCGTTCCCCTGGCTATTATAAATCAGTATATATGTATACGCGAATATATATACGAAATTACGAACCGTATTTGGATATCATTGTCCAAGACTTCGATTTTAATTAATAATATAACTAACGCGTGGGCGTAATAAATAACTTTATATTTATCGAAATAACCTTATTACAATATAAATCTGAATAATGTATATACGTATACAGGGCCGACGGAAGGGAAATGCAACCGATGCAGTCGCTTAGGGCCCCGCGCTCTATATGGAAGCTATACGAACTATATAATTTTATTGAGAAGAAAAACACAATAATTTTTATTTATTCCTTTTTACGCATAATGTTTACCACCACATTATTTAAGGTATTTCTTCTCGCCTAACAAAACGAAGTTAAAAAAAAAATGTAGGACCTCGAAAAATTAGTTTGCTCGGGGCTCCGCAATTCGTAACGCCACCCCTGTATGTATGTATGTATGTATGTATGTATGTATGTATGTATGTATGTATGTATGTATGTATGTATGTATGTATGTATGTATGTATGTATGTATGTATGTATGTATGTATGTATGTATGTATGTATGT
>JAIPRL010001145.1:0-94725 GCA_025469235.1 Pemphigus obesinymphae | reverse complement strand
ATTTATCATTGCTTTCAAATTCAATACATCCACCAAAAGTACCCTGCCCAGTAGCGAAGTGCATCCACCAATACTGACACCCGACGAGCGAAGTGCTTCCACAACCTACTGACCGGCTTTTTTATTTATTCTGTCTGTTTATTACTTTTCCGTCTTTAGTTATTTAGCTTTTTATGTACCATCTATTATCAACCAACTTAGTTATCAATTAAAGTGCAGAGCATATGAATAAAATATATATAATATATGTACATAGTTGGAAATATATTCATATTTAAGTACATTTTAGGACTTACCTATATATATTTACCATTTAATAAAATGTTAAGAGAGTATGTTTTAATCATCATCATTTTAAAAGTTTTAAAATCCTAAAAATGTATATATTATATTACAATATTAAACTTAAGAGGATGCTATACACCTATTTTAGCGATATTAAAATATACGTTCATGCACTATAACTACATCTTTCTTAGTAATCGCAGAGTCAAAATTTATACAAAATATAAATTAATTAAATAATAATATTAGTGAAAAAATTTTTTCGTTTTTTTTTTTTTTAATTTTAAAATTAAATCCCGGATTTAGGCTTTCAAAAAAATATATTAAAAAAAAAAATTCCTCACTACGGTATAATAAGTATTCTCATCTTTCATATTTTGTATAAATTTTGACTTTGCAATTATACAGAGAAAAGTTGTAGTTATGTAGAGCGTGACGTGATTTTTAACAAATATCATGATAACACAAAAATAAAAAATAGTACTGACACATGAATATTTTTAAATTACTTTTAAAATATAATTAAACATTTTTAAATTGTTTAATTTTAATTTTTCTTAAAAATTCATAAAAATTTCCTATACAAAACCCCTTAAAAATCGAGTGTATAGCATCCTCTTAACGAAAATGTATTTTTTTCTGAAGAATTATTGCAAGGAACCAAAAATTATTATAAGAATTGTTTATCATATCTGTAATATTTTATACTTCAAAAATCAATGAATTTTTGTACATTTATTTGTTTTTAAAATGTTTGAAAATGTCAATTTTGGATCGCCTTATTTACATGATATGTTATATGTATACAGAATAGTAGTTTGTATTTTTAATAATATTTACTGACATTTCTGTAGTCGTTATAATTTAATTTGTAAAAATTCAAAAGATTTAATAAAAACTGGAAGTATTACATATATAGTAGGTATCTACTGAAATACTTTCCCGTATTTTACTAAAGAGAACATTGTTATTTTTTACCAAACTACCAATATTTGTATAAAGAGGAAGAGTATATAATATAATCCTTCAATCGAGAAGACAGACAATATATATATATATATATTATATGTGTAGTGAAATATTAGATTTCTCAAATCCAATCTTATATTTCAACCATTTTCTTTTATTTTTCGATTTGTACAATAACACAGAAAAAGATCTACGCTGAAAACATCAACCGAATTTTCGTTTTACTATATACCCTTTCTTGCGTATATATGTATATATATATATATATATATATATATATATATATGCTGGTTGTATATGGTCGATTTATAATCGTCAAATATTTCCGTACTTAGATAAATTGAAGGGTTGAGGTTGTTTGTCCCTTTTTTACTCTACATAACTGTTCAGATGTGCATACGCATAGACGAATTTATCACAGATTAACTTCAAATATAGTAGTACTTTTATAATACAGCAGTGATCCTTTATGATATAACTGTTTTACTGTCACACAAACAATATCTGGTTGAGGTCAAGCGATTCAATCTAATGGTTTCTATTCCGTCTTGAAAACAAAACGATTATTTTATATGTACATATATACTACACAGTTTCAACAGTCATTCAAAATTTTATATTCCATATAACTGCGTAGTCTTAATATTTACGATATACGTACAATATTATACTAAACATTTTTTACCATTTAAAGAATACCGTTTTTTTTTTAAAATTATAAACGTCTATTGATTATCAAAAACAAAAATAAAAAATCAAGGGAAGCACTTCGCACGCCGGGTTAATGAAAATAGACATATTAGATACATTATTTATTAGGATAGATTTGTTGCCTGTCTACCTATGTATCTCGTAAACTATTCCATTTTATGACACATAGGGAGACTAGCTAGGACATTTTGGTCTAACCATTTGAGCTTGTGGACTTAAGTAAAAAACAACATGAAATATTGTATATATAAATATATTATTATGTTATTTTAGATTCTAATCGTACAATCTAACAATATAATGTTTATGTTTTTTTCTGTAAGCAAATTTTCGGCCGGAAGGAGCCGAAAAGGAGCTTTGGCGTTGGTTTGATATCGATAGGAAATCGGCTGTAGATGGTACCCTATGCATTTTTCGATTTTCCCAGTAGTTTCCTTAGAGAAGAAGAAAAACTTATTTCTGAACGGTGTATGTAGTCATATACTGTATACATACGTATACTATACATAAACTATTATAAATTGTATATATACTTATATACGGTGTATACTGATATTTTAGATTCAAGCGATTTAAATTGGCCAATTTTATTATATTTGTTGGCTACTAGAGTACAATTTCTGAGTTTTGGTAATTTAACAAAGTGTATATTTGGCTAATATGGAATGTTTATTCGGATAATGGGTATATATATCAAATCGAAAAAAATTAATTTTAATATGATGTATAGCATCATAATAAGTATGATAAACATCATAAACATGATAAGTGAAGACCACCTCTTAATATTCAGTTTTACGTTTTTGTTTTAAAATATATTTACCAAACGAATATATTTTACATATTTACATACATTTTATTAATTGATCACCATGGTATATTAACAAGATACAAAATACATTTAAGTGTCCTATTTCGAGTATAATAATAAATAATATTTTAAGGTTATATAATATTTTTATATGGATAAATCATAACAGTTCATTTATAACTAATTGTATTATATAATAATAATAATATAAAATGATAAATAATAACATAAAATCATGGTTAATGGTTATTTTATTATATTACTAAAAATATAATATGGTGACATTACATAATTTTAAAATTTTTAACTGTAATATTTATGTAGGCATATCACACCGAGCTCCATCCAGAATAGTTTATACCGAAATAAATGATTTATCATTGCTTTAAAATTCAATTCACCACCAGTATCCTACCCAACGAGCGAAGTGCTTCCAATCCCTACTGACTGGTTTTTTTTTATTTATTTATAATGTGCTTTATACATTAAAAAAATTTAGTAGCGTTTTTAGAGAATTTATTATTAAAAGATAAAAATACAAAGAATTATTGATTGTGTTTAATAATTGCCAGACTTGGATTTTTAGAATAAAAAAAATTGAATATCGTATGATATTTTAAACTTGTAATTTGTAAGATTCAATCGCTTATCAAGTAAATTAATAAATATAATATAATACATATCTACACAATTTTCTATATTTTATTTTTAATAATTGACCAACAAATTTCGTATTTAGCTTATAATGTATACAGGCATCGATTCCACGGGGGCAATGGGGGTGACAGCCCTCGTTCATTTATTTAACGGGGGGGGGGAATATTATTTAACGGGGGGGAGGGGGAATATAATTTCACCCCCGTTATGTACGAAAACTATTTGATTAAAATAATAGCTAATGATATGAAAATGTTCATCAGAACGCAACACTGACGATTGCATATTACCCAAATATGACTAAAAACAAAATACCGACCTATTTATATAATAATGTGTATAATGTATTATAATATATTCTATAGTTATTAGTTATAGCATTGACTATATATAATCAATGGTTATAGTATTGCCACAGATGCCACGTCCAGACGCATCTAGAAAATCCAGCCATAATACCTCTCCGGACAACAAGAAATACATATAATATACGTATAAAATGATTTAACGAATAATTTTGGGGAAAGAGTATAGTCGAATTTTTGAACGCGGAAAAATGTCCACCCTATACCACTCAAACACCGAAGAAAAAGTCGAGGAGGGAAATGTTCGTTTATCGAATATACGTATATAAGATAAACACTAATCTACAGGTTGTGTTTGCCGGTTCGTTGTATATCCCCCAATGACTTAACTCGTGACCCATTGTACTTTTTCTTATATCTTGTATTTCTACGATTTGATTATTAACTAATTGATTTTTCTACAGTACAATATATACCTATATACCTACTGGACCATTTTATTGTCATTGTTCATACGAAGTGTTTGTTTTTTATTCGAAGATTACAATATTATAAAATTATAAATAAGTATTATAAATCATATATTATTACAAAATATACAGTTTAGTACCCACGACGTTATTACGTATCTTTTTTGTATTGGTCTGTGTAGTTTTTGATGAAAATAACCATAGTAAAATCAGATTTGTTCAGACAGACTTAAATTAGAAGTTACGGGATTTTAAAGTTCACAAATTTACCGTTTATTACCCACTGTATAGTTTGAGTTCTAAACATTTTAAAAATGTTAATTTTTGGTTAAATTTTAAACATAATTCGTTTGTGTTTCATTCATATTAAAATAATGTTGAAAATATTAAGTTAATAAATAATTATTGTTCAATTAACAATTTTTAAATTGGGAGGGGGGGGGATTGCTAGGGAGACCAGAAAAAAGCATGCGCAACAAATGTAGCATATTCACATGAACTATTTTTTTTTTTTCGTTCATCGGTCAGAGGGGTTTGACCCCGTAATAATATCTAAAAGTGGACGCCTATGAAAATCTACGTCATAAAAATACTAATACGATAGTATAAACAAAAATAAGTTTTAGATAAATTGGATTATTAAAAAATGTTTAATTGTAATTTCGTTGATTGTTTAAGTACAGTGATGATAATAATATTAATTTCATATTATTATCATCAAAATATACATTATCGATTTACACGAGGTTTTACAATATTATTAACACTGATTATTTTTATTATTTATTATTATAATACTGGTCCACTCCCAAATCGAATACTTTCTCTTTAATCTTATCAGGTCATAAATTATTATAGTTTGTGGGAAAATAATACGCATCGCCTTGATAATTATTATTCATTATCTTGATCATAAATTTATTATACATTTAAACATTTTTGTATGATTAATTATACTAAGATTTCGAAATCGAAGGATCTGATAACATTATATAGACCATATACTATAGGTACTAGTTTGAATCTTCCCACGTTATTGTCACATATATACGAATGTAGTATGTACCAATGTATCCTAGTCGTTTTTATTATACCTAAATGACATTTACACGTTGTATTATCGCAATTACAGTGCCCTAATTACGTCACTGTGAGGAGTTCAGGGCATGATATAGATAGTGTTATCTTAATATCCTTTAATTATTACAGCAATGAATGTATGCAATATAGCATAGATAATAATTATCTGATATGCTACCTATACTTATCGATACTTTTTGTCATCGATACATTAGCTCTATTTACATTTCAAATTAACTGCTCTGTATTTATTTGATTTACAGTGAACTAATTTACACTAAATTACTTAAATAATTTATTTGTTACTTATTACTGCGAAATCCAACATTATATGAGTTAAACATAAGTACACTTAATTTCACCGTAAATTCGTTTTTATTACCATATATAATATATATTTATATAATTTATATATATATATCATATATAAATAATGTTTTATATTTTATTATCCGATTCAACTGTATTAACAATTTGGTCGAATGACAATATATTTTTATTGCTCTAACCCAAATATTGTTGCAATAAATATCAAAGAAAGTCGGAACTACATGACAGAATTATTTACTTGTATATACGATATTTCACCTAGGACTATACATAAGCTATCTAAAGTTGCAGCCTACCAGACAATATGCTATTGGTAATATAAAGATCCATTAAAGAACGAGAATTCGAATAAATCGTTTGAAATTAAATTATTTTAAATCGTCTAATTTAATAAAAATGTACTCTTTCATTTTTAATGTCACTGCAAGCATCGAATAAAAAACAACAACCAATATTTAAATAACGATTGTTGTCAACGGTTGATTGTTAATTCGACACGGTGAAACGAGGATTAGAGGTAGAGAAATACGAAACGAAAATGCAATATTTATCTCTTGTATTTGCATAGCCATTCGGAAGGAAAACGACAGGAATTAGCCAGTTGCCATTTTGTCGGCAAATCGATTTGTTTGCACAAAAACGCGTGACGTGTGTCGGCAGCAAAATAATATAATGTAAAAAAAATATCAACAAATTATTTTCGTGTGTGCATAATTTTCCAATTGGAATATTTAAGCTGTGTGATTGAACATAAAAAAAAAAATGTAACTATAAGTGATATATTGTGATTGGAATACCTTTCCCCCGTTTTCAGACGCCCTAAAATACGTTATCATAGTTAAAAAAAAAAAAAAAGAGAGGGAATTGTTTTATGATTGCTTACCAATATCAGCCGATCCTCCCCAAGTGCCTTGCTGCGATTGTCTGGCCAATCTCATTATGGCGTCCGTATACAACTTGGAAGCTGAGGCAGCCCCTGTAAATAAAATAAATACATAAATAAATAATATAGAACACTTCCGAATCGAATAGTTATATCATATATCTAATTATTGCGGCACACATTACATGATAATTAATTGCATACGTCTACTTTATATTTATTCAAAACGAATATTGGTATATTTTTTCCGAACAAAATATATTCATAAAAGTCACAGTAACTTCACCGCAAGATTTTCATAATTTGATTCAATGTAGAGAAATGTGTACAATGTATTATATAAAATAATTACGATTTAAACCAGTTTACCTAATTAATAGTTATTATTTATTATATGTGAAATATGTTTGAATTAATTAAATTGTTTGGTCGATTTGTAATACCTATTGAACTTTGGTAGCTAGTACCATCATATAATATATACATAATCGATGCTAGTATACCGTATATACTATATTATATACTATAGTAGGTATATTATTCAATACAATATCATGTGAATGTGTTTATGTACGTGTCACATGCGTGAGAGACAAAGTCGACAAATCCTCGGCGTGTGACTCCTTAAATTAAAGAGAGCAAAAACCCGATGATACTCAATTGGTATAAATAATTAATTCAATTTTCAACACAATAGTGTAAAATATATTTTTTACATGGTGCACGGTAAATAAAAAAAAAAAAACAATATTAACGATGGAACTATATTATTAATCGGTTGTCGGTGGAAGGTTATCCACACCATCTTAACGACGTTACGAATATATATACGTACGTATAACATCGTGCATATGACGATGACGAGCACAAGGAGAACGCACTTTATACATCTTATACACTCGGCAGTTTCCTATTCTCGAAAGTGTGTGCATTTGGATCCAAATTTGATTTATGTACAAAGGTCGTGTTCGTCCAACAAGTACACATAAATATCAAAACATTTGAATAATAGATGTATGGGGAGCATGTGCTCGCCACGGCTTTGGTGGAAACTGACTGGAGAAAGAACTCCGGCGGCCGCGGCAGTTTCGTTGTAGAATTATACGAATTTACGGTGTAAATATGTCGACAGTTAGACATTTGTCGACGATTCGAAATTCACTAATACAAATCTATATATATATATATTATATAGGTAATATAGGTAGTGTGATCAAAATTTATTTTTAAATAAACATTATTTGGTAGATTGGTATCCGTGGTGTATATGATATATATTATGAGTGTCATAAAGAAATGGGTACACACCGAGTCGTCAAAAATACTAGAGATCGATAATTATTTTGCTATAGCGTAAAAAATGAAAGTATTTCTGAAAAAAACTGTTTATAAAGAATCATTTAAGAATGAAAAATACTGAAGAGAACACGGGTTTTCCCGGAGAAAAAATAAACAATTTAATTTCAACTGATTTTTACCATTTTTTTTTTTTTTTTTTTTTTTGTTGTAAACGTGTTAAAATTGATGATTGATGACAATGTCCAGATTACTAGCTGAACATTAAAATTTTAAAAACCAAATTTTATGTCGACGTTTTATCTAATTATTTGTACCTACCTATAATGTATATTAATTAGGTATCAAACTGCATATTTTATACAATAGGTATAGGTATATATATTATGGTATACCTGGTATACGTATACACCTAAATGAGGTTTGTTTGATAAAAAAAAAAAAAAAATGCAAATAAATACACGCATTTTAGTGCATTTTAGTGAAAGTTTTCCGCGATACTTTATTATTATTGTTATACATAGGAAATTTTTATTGACCGCTCGGTAGGCACCTGTAAGTTTTTAATTTCGTCCCAAAACAACAATTTTCCGTAAATTGTCATCACTGTCGAAAATACGAATGTTCCATATGTACCCCAGCTACATCTCTATAATATTTACATTTACAATCGGATTTTTTCAACCGTAAGTTGTGTATATATATATATAGTAGGGAACGGATTTTATTGTAAATGCATATTTTTATTGGAATGAGATATTTTAAATTTGATAAAAAAATGTGTACGATTTAGATCATTCTAATTGAAATAAGCCCAAATTTATTTTACATATTTTTACATATTTTGGTACAAATACATATTTTTACATATTTAGGAAATAAGTACATATTTTAGTAATTTTGATTTTTTCATTGATTTTTAACAACGATAAACATTATCAACTTCGTCTAAAAGTGGCTTGAAGCCGTCCAATACTATTGCGATCATTTTAATAAAATAAAAAATGTTATTTAAAATTTTGATACTGAATCAGCCGCAGCTATTGAAAAAGCAAATTCACTGATGTAAAATATTAATTTAAAAAACAACTTGACATACATTTCTGCAAATTTTTGTTTTTTGATTCAGACAATTAAACAATTGGAAACCAAAAACAAGTCTTCGATAGAAAATATTAGCATTGTAGAAAAAGCTACAGACAAATTAGAAAAAACTCAAGGGCACATGGGAGAAATAGTTAAAAAGAAATTTGCCAATATAATTGAAAAAAAATTCTGGATTTAAAACTATTAAAATCATCAGAGATATTTTAATAGGAAAAAATCAACAAGGATCTCTGGACATCGAATTCACTCCATTGTGATATAGTAAGTATGAATTACGCCCCTATCACATCTGTTGACGTGGAACGGTCTTTTAGTCAATACAAGAGTAGGTAGTATTCTTCGACCAAATCTTCGCAATTTTTTTATTTGCAAACCTTCAACAATATGTTGTTTCTCATCGCTTTGTTCCGGAATAATACGCATAGGTACCTACATTATTTGTATCACTCTTATTTAATATTTATATTCATAAAATATTTATATATTTTTTTTTGTAATTTTCAATACTAATACATTTTTTTCGATATTTACATATTTTGATTTTTTTTTTTTACATATTTTAATAAAAATAGATAAGTACATACTTATGTACATATTTGGGTTTTTTTTTTTTTTTTATTACAATAAAGTCCGTTCCCTAATAATGAGGTACACAATTGCGAACATTCTAGCACAAAGTTAATAAATATTGCGATACGGCGGTTTCCACAACGATATCATTGCAGATATTACAATATGTAAACAAAAAGCGATGTGCATCAGATAACCACGGGAACTTATACTATTACGTGGGCGAGAAATCGGGAACTATATGCAGTCTCGTAGCCCTCGGGTATTGCGGCTATTATATATATATATATACCAGCCACGGGTCTCCGCAACGATTTATCTCTCGTTGACGTTGTTTACAGCCGAAATGTATCTATACCGGCGGCGATGATGATGGCGCGCACCTGTTTTGAATTCCTTTCGACATTCGGCCTGGCAAATCCACCGTGTGATAACGTTACTCGCGAATCGAACAGCCACATCGCATAGACGGCAAAAAAAAACGAAACAAAACGTTTCCAACAAGTCAAACACAACGTACACCTACTCATACAATAATTATACGTATAATATAACGTTTTAGGGAAATTTGCTGCGCCCGAAATATACATGTTCCTGCAGAGATTCGACGTTATAGAACTCGATTTGACTTTTTGGAAATATTTCAAGAAAATTTCGTTCTATCGTTTAATACTGTCTGCGAGTCACCCGCAGCGCTCGCTAGTCGGAGATGAATAATAATAATGGTGCACAGATTTTTCAAATATACATTTTTTTTTACAGCATCTTTACTATAGTTATTTTTATTTTAACGGACGGTGGCGGGACTATATTAGTCTAAGAAAAAAAAATAATGTACATATCTATACATACATACATAATTAATATTAATTATAGTAATCGCCTTTTATGAAGTTTTCTAAAACTATATATTGTAATCAATGGAAAATTAAAATACAGAATATTAGGTAAATATTGTTATTTGCAAATATTAGGTTATTCTCTTGAGTTTTGATTGGTTGGTTTGACTTAGTCATACGTAATACAATACATATTATAGGATAAAGATTGATGATATGATACCTCAATAACTATATGTACTATAAATATTAAACAATGATAACATATATAATTATGATATCATGATTTTTAATACTACAATCTTTTTTTTTGTGTTATATTATGCACCGAATGTATTATTTCAATATTCACTTAATGAAATGTTTGATAAGGTATATTTTAATCACAACTATAGATACTATGGTTGGGCGACTAGGCGTCAAAAGTTCTTATGAATTTTAATCAAAAACCTGCGTACTTATAGCTCACCTCGTGGATTTCTTCGTGATTATCTGATACAATTACATAAATATTTAGTACAAAATAATCTTACAAGGAGGCAAGAGCGCTATAAATACTCAGGTTTTCGACTAATTTGATAAGAACTTTTGACGCCGTTTTTCGCTACAGCACATCATAGGCCGTCACGCAACCATTAGTTGTGATTTTAATAATTGAGGGGTTCAAAACAAAATTAGCATTTGTCCAAAAATCGAAAAAATGAGTTAGCGGTATATTTTTGTAGTGTTCAATGGTACCCACAACGATATGAAATCACTTCACTGCTGAATGACACTTATCGCCTTTAAAACGAGTGGAAATATACGCTAGTTTTACAAAAACAACACTAGTCCAGAAAAGTTTCCAACAAAAACGATACTTCTCCAGACACGATTATTTAACGTTATTGTTGTTATGTTTTATATGTTTAATAATATGATTCTCGTTATATCTAGTTTTTAAAATATTATAAAATAAAACATTTTTTTCAGCATTTTAATATTTTTTTTTTCCTATGATCAAATCCTCACCATTCAGTTTCCACTAATAAACAGCACTTGTCCAGACCCAACCAACTTTTAAGGCTCATATTATCCTTGTGGATTGAACAATGTCAACAAAACTTTTTGAATGTAATTTCTTACTGTTTGAATATTGAATTCCAACACAATCTATTGCTAAAATTAGTCAACAATAGAAGACGGACAGTTTTTTTTTTACATTTCTAAAATATTAGATTTTTAGACAAGTGCTGTTTTTGTGTAGAACCCATCAATTATATATATATTATATAAATAAATAAAATATATATATATATATATATATGAGAAGAATCAATAGAGGGATTGACCAATATGATTAATAAATATACGTATATAGAATGTATTTAATAATTAATAAAGGGTTTTTTTATTCCATGAACGCATTTTGTGATGAGATATCACTATTTTTTAACCTTTCGGTTTTCATAACTTGTAAAAATATATTGTGACTTATAATAAAATATCAAAACTTAATAAATCTTAATATTGTTGACAATATTCAACTAAAATTTGAATATGAATTAACATTTAATCTTTTGAACATGTAAAAATAAAATTACTTAGTCTAACATTTTAATAACCTATAATTAGTAACCATATTACAAGGCAACTTTATGAGACGAATATAAATCCGTATTTTTGAAATTGTACGCATTCTTTCTTATTTATGACGAATTATGTTCAAACGGCATAATTTTAGGAGAGGCTCATTGTTCGGAAGTTCGTGAGTCTTCGATTTTTCCGATTCGAGCACTGTCTATTGTGACACCACAACAAATTTGCAATAATATCGTATTATATATTATGCATACGAATGGAAGCAGTTTTCATAACAATAAAATATATTAATATGACCTTTCGATACACCGGAACGGCGAATACTACGTGATTTAATTACCATCAAGAGGGTTCCTCGGCGCGTGTTTAAAATGCAAGTCTCCCCGCGGTTTTTTTTTTTTTGTATTTTTTTTTTTTTTTTTTTTTTTTATAATCAAACCTCAGGCTTATATTATAAAACTCTAAACCTCTGCGCCTTCCCGCATAATCCCCGTTTTAAATCCTGTGGGGTCGGTAAAACCACCGAGTTCTTGGCCCTTTAATAAGCCTAATAAAAATAAAAATAAAACAAGAGGTCTTTGCTAAAGAGTAAACATAAAAAATAAAAAAAAACATCTTCGGCCGCGTATTCATATACATATTTAACATCGCAGAAGAAAAGAAAAACAACAAATTAATATCAAGCACGACACTTCCGTAAAACATTGTGTGTGTGTGTATATACAAAACGAACCAGGAAACTTATAACGATATTGTGTGTTGGCTGGGGAGTGGGATGCTCGGTTTGAAAACAGGAAAACGCGTAATACGGAAATGGATTCACCCGACTATACTTGCTGACGTAATGACACATTTCCATACATTATAATCCGAACATTGTATATATATTCGTCCACACTCAGTACTGTACTCGAAACAATCACGCCCCTCTTTAAAATAAACTTTTTCTTCTCTCCGACGATATTTAGAGTCCACAGTAATATAAACTGTTCTCTGTGACAGCCTGGTAAAACTTTCCGACATTTATTGCCGATGTTTTTCCCCAGAATAATACATTTTTATTCACAAACCGTCTCCCACGCGCCGCCGTAATATATTATTGGTTTTTTAAAATACTGATGTCTTGTCAAAATTTCAATTTTTTTCTTCGTGGTTTTGGGGAAAATGGCACATTAGTATACACCCCGTATGTTTTCGAAATCAGCTATCCGTGACTTTGATATTTTCCTCCCTATAGCTTAAAATGTCATCAAAAAGTGTTTAACGTTTCGACAGTTTAAATTTATGGTTATACCGTTAATAGCTGCCACGATTTCCGAAGTGCATAGATTTTAACTGCCGAAATGCTTTGAAAATATGTTTGCTGACAAATCGCCGTAACTTTTAAAGAAAAACTCGTTATTTGTATCTATAAACAAGTAATATTATTTTTACGCCATAAAATAAGGCTATAAGTCTAAAAATTTATTGTATTATTATTAAATTGTCTAATGTACAGAAATGATAAATACATAAATACATTTATTTTCATGTAAAGACAAATACATTTCAATATACGAAAACGAATTCCAGAAATGTTTTACTCGGATGTAGTACAAAATACATTTACAAATATATAATAGATAAATAATAAATCAAAGAATATTCAAATTATATAAGATTAAATCTCTGCACAATGACTCAAAAGAATACATTATTTAGTAGGACGTGATATTCGGTAGGGATTTATATGCAGGGGAGATAAATATCAAAGAAAATCAAAAAATATATTTAAAAAAGGAAAAACTATTTATACGAGCAATAATATGCTGCATATATGAAAAAATAAATCAATGTTAGTGATCGAAAAAATATGAGTAATAGTTGTTGAATGTATAATGTATATTATATATGTTGTATATGAGCTATATCTTAAATAATTATAGATCCATTATTTTGTTCATTAAAAATGTTGATAATAGAAAAGACAAAATTAATATTAATGTTTCTAGTCAAACCATTTATTTTTAATTAAAACTAATCTCGAATCTGACTACAATTTACTTCGATTCTCCGTATAGAACCGGATATTTTTGTTGAAATTATATTTTAATAATTATATTAATAGATGATTTTCACGTCCATATAGGTGTACATTAGCTGTACCTATATAATAAATGTATGAACGGTAGTTCATCGTATTTTAATAGAAATTTTAATTTTAATGACATTTTACGTCTAAGTCAATATTGTAAATCGTTTTCTCCATGACGGCGATATACACAATATACACATACACCGTGTGTTACTCTTCCTAGCCAATCGTTTTTCCATTGACTAAATTGACATTGACACGGGTGTAGTTGAATTACCTATACGATACGCCGTACTGTCGGCGTTGGCACGCGTGATGCATTAAAATTGATCGATTCGTTTTATAAAGTCAACCCATGTTACTGTATTTATAATATTTTATATAAAATTTAACAATAAATAAAATAAAAATAATACGTAATATATACCTATAAATAGTTTCTATAAAATTTTTTTCAATCAAATTTGTTGTCGAAACGCTAAAGGGTATTATTATTATAAAGTCGCATTTCAAATGCGCTAAACGCTGATTTTATAATCGTTTCGAATAATTAGTTTTTTTTAACCGAATTTAGTGAACGTATAAACGTATATTTCAGCATAAGTGTAAATACATAAAAATAGCATGACTATATATTAATCAAATAAAAAATTAACGTCACGCACATTAAAAATATGTTATACAGCACGTGGTAATTATATTATATATGAATGAAAAACAACTAATCATCGGAAATGGAATTTTTGTGTCGGATTTTTATTTATCGTGAAACGGTAAACGCTTTACAGTAATGAATCAGATCTAAATAGATTGAGAGATGAAAGACCCAAAGAGAGACAGAATATATGCATCCGCGCCTTTATTTATACAGGAAGATAAGCATGCATAAACTTGATTATGAAAATTCTTAATCCATATTTTATTTAAATTTAAATTTTTAATAGTATATTTTATATACTTATACACTTTAATCATTTGTATGGTCCTTATGGATATCTGTATTCTATAACGTTACAATTATTTTTTTAACGGAATATAATAAACCTAATTTCTAATTTTCGTTTAATAATACTTTTTTCCTATAATTGAAAAATATTAAAAATATTCAATAAAATAATTAAGAAATATAAATCTCATAGGTACGTTGAAAGTTAAAGGTTATATGAAATGTGTACCTCTTAAACAGTGTACTTTTATAAACAATTATCTTCATGATTTAAATGTTGACAAATACAGTGTCGTATTATTTATTTATTTTTTTTTTTTTTTGGGCGGGGGAGGCCTTCATGTCTTCATGTCACCCCATTGACTTGAAAATATTAGTTTGTCAGATTTATTACTGCCTACTCTTATTAAAAATATCTAAATTAGACTGCAAAAGTGTTTGTTTTAAAAAATATTTTATATCCCTTATAAGACTTATAAATTCTATGTTTTAACACTTAATATTAAACACGGATTGTAGCTATTTTTTATTTTATATATATATGAAAAATGCACTTTCTGAGAAACTTAGCCGTTTTAATGCGAAAATACGTCCATATAAAATTTTAAATCATGAATTCGTCTAAATTTTGTCAAGGGTTACTTTTTATATAACTAGAAACAGAGTTCAGGACATTAAATTTTAAATCATACTATACTATATTATCATAAACAATAATTACAATGATCAAGGAACCATTTGACCGAATGACGGTTTCGATACGTTTAAATTTGAAGTGAAATCAGCACGATTTACCGCGATTCGCGGTAAACAAACAAAAAAAAAAAGAAAAAAAGATTCAGAAACGAAAAAACGTGCACGACTGAAGGTTAAAAATGGGATTATAATGTGCGCATCACTCTGTATACGCACACAATATTATACAGGTATAGGTAGTGTTTACCGGGAGGAAATGCAAAACGTGTGCATCCGGTCGTCTCCCGGTGCAAATGAGAACAAATTGTAGTTTGCCAAAGTGCAACGGAACTTGCGACGACGGTGGCGCGGCGGCACCGACGGTTTTCCCCGCGCTTTCAAATTAAATAAGACTGCGCCGAAGACTGGAGAGTCCCGAAGACGACAACGTGGAAATCCCACCGCCCGTTTTTATCCCATAATCGAGTTACGGCCCGTGCAGAATAGTGTACCGACGACACTTCATCCCCCTCCCCGTCCCCCGTCCCCCGACAATTCACAATCGTATTACTACTATTATCATTCCGGTCTGCGAATTTATACGACAGAATTATTATTCGCGATAATATTCCGACGCGTATAAACAAATTTATCAAACATTCGCGAATATCAAATTGTATTCGAGTACATTTTTTTTTTAATTTTTTTTTTTAGCGTTTTTGAATGCATTCGAATACATTCGCTGAAAACTATACTACTCTAATACCTAATGGTTATAAAAATGAAAAATCATGTTTTATCGTGAAAAACTTTTATAATCGAATCACACATCATAGGTAAGTACTTTACCGTAAATTGAATTATAAACATTATTGTTAAACACGTTTTAAATTGTCTTAATTTTCGATTTTATCCGAATTCGATTAAACATGTCTATTTATAACCCCGCAAAAATTGGACGCGTGGCGCCATATTAACGTCTAGTCGTGTTATTAGTCAAGTTTATCTATATGGAAACAAATTTAAAATATAATATTGGTTAATTTGCATAAAAAAAAAAAAAAAAAAAAAAACCAGACGAACCAATCTCAATTAATTAAAATTCTGTTATAATTACATAATTGAATTGTATTAAATACATAATTGCTTTTTAATGATGTATTTACGACTTAGGAGTGAGTGATATACAATTGGACAATGTAGACATTATCCATACATTTTGACTAATTTGTTTATACGACTGTATATAATTTCAACATTAATTCAGTCGTGAATGATGTTAATTTGAAAATAGCAAAAGTTTTATTATTTTATTGTATATACTATATTGTGATGAGATCGGAGTTCTGTATCATTAGTGTTCATACGAGGGGAAATTCGATAACAACAGATATATGTGTAAATCCTTAGTTTTGTACAACTCAATATATCACAGAATCATAATAATATAATTATATAAGCGTGTAAAAATAAATAATTTGTTAAATTATGTTCTTTAGTATCTTCTCAGTTATTTTTATATAATTATTAATATAATTCTACATTCAATCCGGTAATAAAAAAAAAACTATTATATTATATTTTCCTCTTATTCTTATTTGGTAACCGATTGATATTTAAATTATATATTTGTAACGAAAATATTATAATTCATGAGTAACAGTTATTTTTATCTCATTATATTATACCTTATATATTGTAGTTTGTATTACATTATCCAATAGGCCTTGCTAAATGTCATATTTAATATTTTATATACATCTAAGAACTAAAATTAGTGTCATTTTTGCATTTTCGGATTAAATTTGAAATTATATGCAAATTTTTGGCGATGCCCCCCCCCCTTTTGATCTGTTTGTAATATATAAAAGAAATTACCATAATTTAGAATTCTCATAAAATTAATTAGGATACAAGTGTAACACATACATATTATACTAATTATACAATCGATTCTGCGAATTAAAAACATTTCACTTAAGATAAGGATGTCAGCACGAACAATTTTTTCAAATCTTAGTAATATGAGACAAAAAAAAAAAAACAAATGAATGATAACAAGATTATTTAGTGCCCTACGTTGCCTTTTTCGATATTTAAATTGTTTTAAGAGTTATATTTATTTTTAAAAAATTGAAAAAGTTAGTTTTTCAACATCTCATAAAAAGTGTTTAAATATACATGTACTCGTATATCAAAAACAACTCTGCATAAGGCAAATTTTTCAAAAACGGTTTTTTCAATAATTTGTGTATTATGCAAATAGTCCATCTTTTAAGCTTACATTGGTAGTACGACCAAAATTAACAAAGATATGAAAAACAAAATAGTTCTATGTACTAAAAACTTACACATTTGTTAGTTTTTGTACGAAATGATAAAATGTTTTTGTTTTCAAAAATTATAGTAATTTAAAAAAAGTTTTTTGAGAAAGAATATACAATTTTGTTTGAATAAAACAGTTGAATGTACACTGTACATCAACCGATATCACTGATACGGTAAAATTTATGACTTAACAAAAGTTAACTACAATGGAATATGTTTTATAATTATTATAGTCTATTGGTATCACTTTAACAATATTTTATATCACGAAATTATATTCTGTGATTTCGATTGAAAAGAAAAATGTTCTATTGTGCACCAATTAATTATTTCTGAGTACATAAAAGTGTTACGGATAGTATTATTTTGTTCTAAATTAATATTGTTATAGTTTTTGATTGATTATTAACTCTGTGTTGCTTTTCTACATTTATCTAATGATAATTAAGATAAATTAAATGTTTTAGCATTTATTTATATTATTTTCATCTCCAAAGGATACACTAACAAAAAAAATTAATCATCAAACTTTAAAGACGCTATCTCTAAAACAGAAACAACCTATATAGGACTTTTTAAAAATGGCCATGTTGACATCCTCTTAATAATAATTGTTTATCAGAAACCGTTGAGCGTTTTATTCCTAGATCAAAAAAAAATTATATTAGCGACGATCGAAAAATTTATTATGGAAATTACCAACGGATACATTCAAACAATTTGTATCGTTTCAGTTATAGTGTTCAATTATCGTTTCCTTCTGCAGTACCTATAGGTACACGGTTAATCGAAAAGTGTAATATAAATAAGGTTGTAGAAATTCTCGATTATTTGTCACCTAAACGTTTTTGACAGGTATGTAAACCGTGACGAAGGAAAGAAATATTACATCTAGATTTTTAAAAGAGCCAATTATTTTGGATTTATAATAGGTATATTATATTATGTAGGTACATCAAATCGGCTGCGTTCTGCAATTATCATAATAATTCACGGTACAATAATAATTGTAAAGAAATCCAACAAAAAAAAAAAAAAACCGAGTAGTACTTGTTTTACAAGTGTATAGATCGATATTACGATATAATAATGTTGTTATCTGCAAAATATAATTGCCAGTCAAAGAAACCGAAAATGACGAAAAACTTTAACAAGGAAGCGTTAAAATTTTCATTTTGTATTATACCAAACGTTATGGGAAGCGAATATAAAAACAAAACAAATATTATGTTTTGGGCATGGTGCAATAAGTTACGAAATCCAATTTTTTTTTTTTTTTCTATCTTCGTTAGCGTTCAGTCAATGTTTAAACAAATTTATTTTCAATTACAAATTAATCTATGTGTACATGGTTAGAAGATATAACAGTAAAATAGGTTATAATACATTTCATCGACCACAAGGCTTATGGAAAATATATTCACTGTTATAAGAACCTACAAAATATATAGACACGATATAAATATGAAAAATATTCAAATTTTTTTTTTAAATATTTCAACCAGAAAATAACATTTTACATTTCATATGCTAATAAAATATCAAGTAGATTATATTATTCTATATTTATTACATTATTTGTTATATTTAGATTATCTACTGAAACTTAACAATTGATTTAAATGTTTATAAATATACCATTGTTAAATTCAAATTTCAAATTATTTAATTCAAACATAATAATATTGTATTGTGTTTGTAAATTGTATTTTAATTTAATTTATTCTTTTTGGTGTTGTATAATGTATAAATACTAATAATAAACTAAAATGTTTCTGTAATCTGCCATATAGGTATATAATTTTTATATATTCATCATTTTACAAGGTGGTAAAAAATAATTATACATTATTAAATTTCACAAAAATGAGTTCAAGAATGTTTGCTAATGTAATTTAATACAAAATATTATTTTTATTATTATTCGAAATATATGATGACTTCAACAAACTATACCTACATACCTTATTAAATATATATTTATATTTTATACTAACACTATATTTCTATAATTTTCACACAGTTAAATATTACACCATTCTCGAATGAAATCTGAATCTCAGATTTATAGTATATAAGTACATTATAAAAAAATATGTTCATTATCATATATTAGAATTAAGAAAAAAAATTAATAATAACATGTTTTTTATATTCAATATTTTTTCGGAATTAATTAGATGAATATCCAAAATATATAATGTAATTCAATTAGTCATAATTTATTTTTTTAACATATTTTAAATATTTTTAGATAAGTATCATTAAAATAAATATTATAATAAGTTATTAAATCACGTTAAATTATAAAAATATGTTTTCTTCTATTATAGTTAATAGTAAAATGTAATTATAGTTAATAATTTTAGTATTAGTATAGTATTATTTAAATATTAAAATCAACAGTATAATAATTTAATTAATAGTCTTTAGGAAAAACTATAAATTAAAATTATTATTTCGTTCAAAACCAAATAAATAATTTTGATTTGTTGCTTCGTTTTCGTTCTTCAAAATAAATTATTTCTATTTTGTTTCCATTTTTGGTTTTGTAATATTTCCAATATAACCTGTTAATTCAAAACCAATTTAAAGCCTTAATTTAGACATTTTCCAGTTATTAGTTTTTCATTTTTTTTAAGTAGGTATATAATTATTTCCTATACATAATTCCTATAACTTGTATATTGCCTACACATACCTCCTTATAAAACCGGATGTGTACTATCTTGTTGAAACAGAGTATATCTTATTACAGCTCTGAAACTTACATAATCGGTCGTGGGTACAACCATTAGACAACCTACTAAACATATTTTTTCGAGTGGTACATACTACAATAAGGGGAAATATTATATTATTCATATTATATTCTATGTTATATTTTCCAAAATTGAATAGGGAGACTAACTGTCGAGGACGCACATTATTACAACAACACAGTTCAAGTAGTACATATATATGTTCCACTCGGCCAAAATGAAAATGGAAATGGTTATAGAAATTCAAGGATTCTTAAGAAAACTCATATTACAACTCACTATATATACACACGTGACAATGGCTTAGGGTATACCTGAAAATGTGAACATCTAATGTGTTTATCCTATTGCAATCGGTAAATACTTAACATTATTTTTATAATGTAATTTTCGTTGTAGTGTAATGTATATACACAATATATCCTCAACACCACAGTTGAAATATTCGTATGTACTCGTTTAAATATTCCACTATAAACAATATTTTTATTGTTTTCCTAAACTTAAAAATTCGCATTGTTATTATATACTTCTTCTTGTATCTACGTTTATTTTTCACATATTTCTATCGAAGTTTGTATAAAAACAATTTTATTAATATAAGAACTTGTTTTTTTGCAAAATTTTATCATTTTATTTCATGATGATTTTTATTATTATTATTTAATGATTTAATAAAAAAAAAATAATAATAATAATAACTCATTAGTTCGTTAGCACGTTGTATGAAAAAAGAAAACACGAAAACATACACGTGAACAACAATGCTTATACACATTACACACACACACACACACACACAAACAGGTGGGTGTATATCGCCCTCATATTCGATGAAATCATAATTGCTCGTATTATAGGTTATCGTTAACATTTTTCAAGCCTATAAGAAACCTTGTCAGCGATGACGATCTAGGAAAAAGTGAAAAGCGAACGTAAATTATATATATATGTATATAGTTTACGTGGGTGTGTTCGTAAAGCTGATTTCTTATCTCTGACAAGATCGACATCGGTTCCGATGAAAAATTATTGTCACTTAAAAAACTACGCCGATGGATACAGTCCCGCCCAATAATCTTCACCAGACAAATTATACTCCAAAAGTATCGAAAAGTCAATGTATTTGAGAATAAGGTGGGTGTTTTCGATAAGTAAAATATGGGTGCAATATATTTTGCATGAATCGTACGAATACATTTGTTTATTCAGTAATATTAACTCCAATGACTTACATTTTAAAGTCGAATACCGTAAGAAGATTTGATTTGATATAAAAGATTTTTCGAGATTATTAATTTTGCTAATTTTTTATTAATAGATTCACATCTTCCCAATGAAAAGTTACTCAAAATTTTAGTCACGTCCAATATAATCTCCCTGTAAAAAATATTCCTAAAGGCCTGAACAGTCGATTCGCCACGAAGGAAAATATGATGAGTGTTTTCTAAAAGTTCCGTTTTATAATAATATATATAACTCATATATTATAATATATTCGTAAACACATAAATATCTATAAAATTCGAATAGATCGAACCCCGCAATGATTAAATAATATAACTTTAAAAATATAAAAATCGTTATTTATAAGTTTTTCAAGTGTAAAAGTGAAATAGTTTATAAGTCAAATCATGACTTTTAAGAAGGAATAAAACCCGAATTCTAAAATAAACACATTTTCTACGACCAATTAAAACAAATTATATGTGCGAATATATTATGTAGTATATGTTCATTAAACTATAGTCTATAACAAATGTAATAACATTTTTGAAAATTGTAAATGATTTTTAGTGTTTTATTATATTTTAGATGATATTTTATGATATATTAGAATACTTAGTTCACTTAGAAAATGCTGTTGCTTAAAAACTTTCCACTTACATTTACTCACACGAGATACACACTCGTACCTATTATTATAATTTAATTTAATTGTAATTTAGTAGGTATATGTTATACAAATATTCTAAATTCTAATACGTCCAATGTTATC
Source organism: Pemphigus obesinymphae (assembly GCA_025469235.1). Classification (NCBI taxonomy): domain Eukaryota; kingdom Metazoa; phylum Arthropoda; class Insecta; order Hemiptera; family Aphididae; genus Pemphigus; species Pemphigus obesinymphae. Next base: position 72,047 of record JAIPRL010001145.1, on the reverse strand, counting down.
CATATTTATTTATTTATTTACATCGAAGTTATTTAAAAAATGTTTTATAGTAATAATTACGAGATTTTATTTTATATTTCTCGTTTATGTTACGAAAATATAAAAACTTTTTGCTATGAATTTAGCATATATAATGATTTTTGGTGTCAATAACAAAATATTAGTTCGATTTTTAAGACTTGGTATAAAAAAGAATAAAAAAACTAAAAAAATTTCAAAAGCGAATTATTTTCATCATACTTCATTATAAAATTTAATTTTCAATACAATTTCGATTAAATAACACAATAAAAGTAGTAAAATTATTAAATTATTGTGAACACTAAAACTTATTTTACAACTTATTATATTTAGAATAATATATATATTACGTTTATATACACGTTTTGTAGTGAACAAAAAAAAAGTAAAAACACAAAGTTAAATTTTGAGTGGTTGTAACATGCATTCTTAAACTGCAGCAGAATGATTGATATAATACTTAATATATTCTCAAACACATAATATGTGTATAATATAATATTATTTATTATAAATTATGTAATAAGTTCAAATTATATATGGTTTTATAAATAAGTCGTAATATTTATCAGATGTTCTACGTCGGAATCGTGCAGTTATTACAAATTACTTTATAGAGAATACAAATCAGTACAATCCCAAAAAGTCACGTCTTTCGGTATATAGCATATGCAACGCAATCATATTCATAATAAACAGGTATATACTATATATGCATAAAGCAGTATTGATCAAAGTGAATTGAAAATATATAAATGACACTTATATATAGATACAATGAAAAAAAAACGCTTCTTTTATTATCAGTTTAATGCACTAACTTTTTATTACAGAACCCCAATATAAATAACGCAGACATGTAAAAAAATCGTCATATAATATTTGGTTTTATCGCAATATGGTTTACAGAAGTGTGAAAATTATATTTATTTTAAGATCCGTATTTAAAATATTATACCCAAACCTTTTTAACGTTCGAAATTGAATTCTGTTATTTCATAGGTGAATGAACGTTCAGTGATATATTGCCAGCAACCTTCTGAATAATTTTTTTATCGACGTGTTATCGTAATTGATTACAAAATATATTTATACTTAAATAATGTAGTCTTATAAATATATCAAATTAAATTAAAATTATACTACAAATTTATTAACTGGAAGTGTATATAATAATTGGAATTTGTATTCATTATAATATGGTTTCATTATATATGTATATATATTTTTAAATTATTCGACTTTAATTATTTATATTACAATTTTAATTATTCGTGAGAAACTTTCAGTTTTATATTAAGTATAAAGGTGGTTGTATGTGCTTTATATATTATATGGAATATTTTATTACGGATACAAGTTGTTGAATTAATTCGTCGGTTTAGAATAAAAGTGTTGTATCACATTATCTTTAAATTGCTCAAAAAATAATATTTAATATTAAATCTACAATTTATTTTATAAGATGTACGAGTATCTTTTAGGTTTTCTGTATTAATAATGGATCTAATAGTCCCATTTTTTGAGTGTCTCAAAAGTGCATAAAGCGTGGTATAAAATTTTCTTATAAAAATTGGATTTATAACCCTTTCGTCCTGAGCCAGTGAATTACAAAATAATTATAAAATATTTCTCTAGGCTACAGTCAATATACGTTTTCAAGTTAATTTGATACCAAAATGTTGACTATAACATAGGAATTACCGAAAAAATCGATATGTCAACACAGACTATAATGTAGTATAGGTTGAGACGGCACTTGGACACTACTAATATACATTACAATACCATTATAATATTTGTCAACCAACATTATCCCATTTTCATCCTTCGTGACATCCCTCAAACTTTATCCACTATACATCTGGTCTATATTGCAGTAATTTACAGTTTATACTATTGACACACGTGGTCATTCCATACCAACTCTGTAAACGCAGTTGTTAAGGATTTGTGGTGTAAATGAGGATGAAATATATATATAATAGGATAAGTTATCTATTATGTATAACGTTTTGGAACAGTAAACTCTAAGGGCCATCCCTTTATGCATACATATATTATAATATATTTGTATATTGTGTTTCGAAATAAACCGTATATAATATTGGCCCGGGTGTAGAAAACGGCTTTAGCGTCATATTGTTTTCATGGATTGTCATACCTCCTCCTCCATTTCCTTTTCTCATACCGATCTGGTCTGGTAAAAAATATCGCTATTTTCTTTTATGAATATCTACATATATATTGTATATCCGACAAACACGTTTTATATATTACTAATGGCATCTACTAAGAAGTTATAAACTGTAAATAGTGTAAAAAAAAAGTAAAATATCTAAATTATTTTATTATTGTTAGATATTGTTAACAAGTTAAATTCCAATGTGTTAAAATCCTCATAAAAATTCAAATATTTAAATACCTTGGACAATTATTTAAATTATATCGAAAATAATAAGAACAACATAATATAATAAAAAAATAATACATTCTAACTTACAATGGCTAACTTATTCGTTTAGATTATGCGTATAAATTTATAGCCATGGGTACTGAGCAGTACTTAAAAAGTATACTGTATTTCGTTATTTGAAACACTTTTTATACTTCGATTTTATTTTATAAAGTACAAAATACTTGAATACTTGTTTTGTTAAATGTTTTATAATTTAATAATAATGATAAAAAAATATGTCATTATTCTATATAGAACGGCTATAATATATGTGCAGAACTATATTTAATAGAGGTATTTTAGATAAAATTTTGTTCATTTCTAAACATTTAAATAAATACAACCGATTACTTTAAATTAAATATATATTCTTTTAGTTATTCACATGATTTTAATTGAAAATTCATAAAAATTATCGAAAAATTATATATTTTTGATAAAATAATATAGTACAAAAGATACTTTCATGTATTATATATATATAAAATAAGTACATCAAATAATACTGAATATACATTATATCAAATTAATCTCTGTAATATTCTGTAATTTTTTTCACCATTATATAATTCTTATTTTATCTTTCATTGTATATTATATATTTTATTTGATTCATTAAATTTAAAATAATTAAATAAGAAAGACAAAAATACCTCGAATGTTTTCTTAATTATATTCGTTTTGTTCTTGCGACGTTTAATTTCAATTACTTAGTTGTTAAGTTAAACGATAAACATCAATCAAGAGACCGTCGTAAATGTAAATAAATAACAACCATGCACTTACGAATTGAGAAAATCGAATACAAATAAAGAATATTACTAGGTAGGTAAATTAATTTAGAACAGAATTTACTTTGTAAACATTAACTTATATTTTATCAAACAAATATTTTTATTTTTATTTTGTTTTTAATTGTACAAATCTGCAATTTTCCATTATAGGCAACAAATCAGTTGAGTTTCAATTTTTTTATAAAATTCTGTATTTATCTAATCCTTATACAACTGTGTACATTCTTTTTTAGTTTTTCCTCAAATTTAGTCATTATAATAGAATCCGGAATGAGACTGTAAAAAGTTTTAGGGTACATTTTTTTTGGAACAATTAAATTGCATTTTTATGGTGGTGTTGTTTATGGAACCGATTATTTATATTCATATAGGTAGTATTTCAGTTTTACGAAAATAGTTAACATAAAATTTCTTATTGAAATAAATAAAATAAATTCTTAAATATATTATCTAACTAAAGTCAATTTAACTTAACTAATACATTACCTATACAAGTTAGTTATTTTCATTAACTTGCTCATATTTGCCGTCCACTATAAATACCTATAAGTATTAATATATATGATATATTATATCATTGATATAATAATTGATTACAAAATATAATTATTTTGGAAGCGAGTGTATAGAGAGCGGTAATATCTAGTTGAATTTATGAAGGTAACAATTTTTGACTTATATATGTTGTAAACACATAGTTTTGGCTCGGAAGTCATTTCCCAAAAGGGTTAGGTAAGCATCGAGGACTATGCAGAGCCTTTGTAATTATCATCGTCAGTGTACTTTCCGCGGTTTAACACTGCGTGTCGAAAGTTTCCGCAGGAGACGCTCGGCAAAGGGGGGTGTAAAAGTTTAACAGTGGTAACTCTCCCCGTCCATCCACATCCTGGGCATTTATCCCGACCTTACAAACTATACAATAAAGAGATGTTATTTAGAAGTTGATTATTATAATACACAGGAGCGTTTTGTATATATATATATATATATATATATATATATAAATATATACTACACAGACTTTTTGATAAATGACCGTGGATTACCTTTGCTATATACTTTTGTTATTTATATTTCTTGATTAACACTTTGTTTCAAAAATAAAAATAAAATACATTATAATAAAATAATATAATATAACCATCCGCGAGAAGCCTTTTCTTAACTCTAAAGCTTTCACCCCTCATCTAACGATGTTAAAGGCGAAAAGTAATTTTCCCGAAGATGGCAACTATATCATATTTGGCGCTTTCCGGTATATATATATGTACGGGATACAGCCGAGGGGTTAATATTATATATATAATGTGTATATATATATATATTGTGCCGCGTTTATTGGGCACTAGCGGAACAATTTGTTTTAATAACGGTCTGTGATTATTTTTATATCGCAATTTACCCAGTTTATTCATCGGGATTAATGCGTTCGGTCTGAAGCACTACTTCTATCAATCTTTGTTACAATTTTCTTATGGATACCGTCACTTCAAAAATACGTTGCGAGTCATATTATTGAATATTTCCAGCAATTTTAACTCGAAAATTCACTATGTACCTAATAAAATATTTTCGTATTATTTGAAGTGTCTAATTAATATACAGATTTTAGCAATTGTAAACGATTCAATCTTGGGTAAAATGCTTTTAAAAATTAAGTAATTAAAATAAATACAATATAATTTTAAAAAAAAAAGCCATTTAAAAAAAGTAAATCTATACCAACATACAAAATTAAATACTTTATAAACATTGTCTAAATAAAAGATTAAGCCAATTGTGATTATGCAAACATAATTACTAGATTTATGTTAAATGAAAATTAGCTATTAACATACGAACATCTTCAAAATGTTTATATTACACGATTTGATCCCTGTTTTGTTTTGTCTGATATTGAAAATATCAATGTTATACGAATAATACATATTTATTATTTTAACTTTTAAGAAATAAAATACTATTAAGTAGGTATTTAGAAATATAGTTATAGAATACTCGTATTTGAAATTATTTCAAATAATATATTGGAAATACTAGTTAGGACTGTTACACCCTATCGATAATATTTTATACAAATGAGAAAATATTGGTATCACATAATATGAAATTTATAATATTCTGGTTTTATATTTTGTTTTTTAATAATAGTATTCAAATAAATAAAATGAAAATAGAAGTATATATAAATTTAATTTTTATTATTTACTTTTAATGTTGTGAATTTTAAAAGCTATACTAAAATTAAAAACATTATAATGTAAAATGCTATATATAAATATATCTACGAAATATATAATTGTATAATATATACAGTCATTCAAAATATATAACGCTTCGATAAACAACAATAAAATTATATAGTCGTTTTTAATGACATTATACTACAATACTACATATTTGAGAAACTCGAACACTAAATTCGAAAAATATTATGTTGTATTGAAAATAATTAATTTAATTACTTCATAAAATATGTTCAGGTTTAACGAGTATATAGGTAGTTAAATTTTCAAACATAGCATTAATTTAGTCCACAGTACCTAATAATTAACAATTATATAAATTAGGTAAGTTGTATTATAGTTCAATTATATAAAAAAATATCCATCCAGATGGTGGAAATTGGTCCATCGTCCTTTTGATCCTCGAACAGGCAAGTGTATTATTATTATTTGAAATTTGAAACAAAGATAAATTATTGCAGTTAAAAAATGGTTCTGAACAATGTTTAGAATATTAATATTATTTAAATAATTGGTAACTATGATAAATTTATTTGCTATATTCTCCCATTAACTAAAAAAAATTTACGCATTAGAAAATTACTATCAATCAAAAAATAATGTCCTTAGAGTACCTACTAATAAAAAAGTTCTTTATTCAATAACTTAACTTCTGCAGCTCGACTTTTACCCAAAAACTATATATAGACATAAAAATACACACATAATTGTAAAACTAATACCTACTCGCATTGTTCAGAATCAAAAAAAATTCATTTGGATAAATTATTTAATTATTTATTTAAAACTTTATTGAGCAATAAAATTATATTTTATAATTGATCAAATGTATTTAGTCCCATTTACTATTATTTTCGTATTATTACAATTAATTTAACTCACCTCTTTCTGTCCTAACTATTGATACTCTTATTTTTGATCAATTCACTTTTAATTTCAAAAAATACGATTTTTACATAACGTTGACTATGATTATAACTACCATATATAAATATACTTTTACTATATACTGTAGGGTATTATGGTCAGTTACATATTATTTATTTTATACTTTTATTTTGAATTAAAAATTAAAAATTAATTTAAGAAACTTAACCATAGGTATAGGTACATTTCTTTGTACGGTCGATTTTCATATTAAACTAATTTAATTGAAAATCATAGGTTGCAGAATACTTGTATAATAAGATAATTTCTCACGACATGTTACAGACGACACGGTTATGATCATAATATTTTAAGAAAACTATTATGTAAAATATGCATCATAGTGAACTTTTATAATATTCTAGTTTTATAAAAATGACGATATCGATCTCAATTCGTAAACTTTTATAAAAGCTTATACATAAGCTATACCCTACTACGTATACTCATGTATAGGTACGTTTTATTCTAAAGAAATCACATGCTATGGTTCCCACAATTTTTTTTATCAGATATGTATAAGGGATTGAGATCTAAATAAGACGGGAATCTCTGTCGGAGTATTCTCGTATATCATAAAAAATATAAATCAAAATCTTCTAACCTTTTCTGACCATCTTGACATCGTAATAATTTGTGTTATATATCTTGAAAAGAAAATACACTTGCACGCTTGTATATATATATATATATATATATAAATAAATACGTTTATAAATATCATATTATATATCAATGGTTCTCGACCTTTGTGTAAGTATACCCAATACGAGCCAAGAAGAGCCGATAAATATTATATGTAATTTTTCTTGCGTTTCGCAACTGGTAAGAATTTAAAATGTAATTAAATGTCTACGAAAATATTAATTTAAAATGACATAGATAGTTCTTGGCTTGTCCAGTTTCGTTTTGTATGAAACACATAATATGTGCCCACTCGTGTGAAAAATTCTCGTGTATCTTTCAAACGACTATAATATGGTTTTTCTAAAACATCTTTATACAGCTAGGTACGCTAGGTATTCGACGGTTCGCAAAAATAATAAACGACGATGTTTTTTTTTTTTTTTCTAATTTCTTTTGCCTGGAATTTATTTCAGCCATGTAGTGTATATTCCTCTATATATAGTACATTTACCGATTTTATACGGACATCGTACAGACGTATATACCCGAACGTAAACGGCTAAATTATTCCGGGACTCCTCTGGTTAAATGTATCTCGAGTATTAACAGGAGCGTTGTACACGGGAAACGGGTGGTTAAAAATACTTTAACGAAGAAATTCGCCCTCGCCGTTGACCCGGGCTTTTAGATAATAAAAGTCATTTGGCTATGAAATTCCAAAGGGAAACAAACTGGAGTGGAGTTAATGCAACAACGAATACTGATCTAAGGATGCGTTTTAATTTCCGGCTCGGGAGTGTTTTTTCTTTCGCAAAATACCATATTCCGCGCTGCAGACACGCTATTTGTCACCCACCCAACAGCTATATGGTCCATTAGTCAAATTTTATTTTACAGCGAACAAATGATGAACTTCATTGGCTTCCATTATCCATTAATATTCGTTTAGACAATACGCCATTAATTCTCCGATATATATATATATATATATGAATCGAGATGGCAAGAAAAATTGGTACGACTCGCATTTCGCCATAAAAAAAAGCTGTATGCCGATTGCAGGACTAAGTAGTTTTCTTTCAAGGAAATAACGTGTCGTTTATTTTGCTCGCGGTGGATCGATAATATAATATTAAATATTCGATTTTATATCTGACTCGATCGAAATAATAGGACGTACAGCGTGCGTTATAGGTTAGTAAACCGAAAAATCATATTTATTTAAAATATCTAAACACGAAATTTCAATTTCACTCAGGTATACCTACATATTAATTAATAAACCATGTTATTGTGATGTTTATATAACACGAATGTCTATGAAATTTCAATACCTTTAGGCATTTTCATTTGTTATTTATAAAGTTCATTTTCAATCATTTTTACGATCCAAATATTAGAATTCATTAAGAAATTTATGTTTTATATATTTAAATATAAAAAAAATATATTAAAACACCGTTTGTTTTATGTACAATTTACGAAATCTAAATCTAAATTATTAGTTATTTTTATTTGTTTCAAATGCTAACGTACACAGTCAATGCCAATGATATAACATATAACTTGTAAAATAATCATTCACGAGCTATTACTTCATATCATTAAATTAATTTTATCCATATCAGTATGTGCAGTCAAAATACAGTCATATAGCTTGAAGAAGTGAATTTAGTAATTAATTCTAATACACGTATAATAATAATGATAAATTATAAATAATAAATAAAGATATTTAAATGAAAATAAGATATATTAATAGCGTCTAATAATACACCTACTTAATGTATTTTTTTAATTAGTAATACAATTTATTTTTAAAATATTTTTTGTAATTTTAACTGTATATATTTAATATTTCGATAGTTTTAATACCTATAAATTCTTACTCATAATGATATACATACGTAAAAGAAAAATTTTTTTAACAATTGATTTAAAATATGTTTTTTTTATATATTTATGTATTCAGGTATTTCGTTCAAATCGTTTCAATATCCAGTTTACCATCACAGCAACAATAAAGATAAGAATATTATATACTCGTATATATCGTTTAAATTCGGGCGTAGGGTTACTTTTTCTATTTTCCAACTTTTTTCGTCCTATCAACTCGAATAATATTTAAGTCCATAAACCATATATTATCGAGACGTTTTTGTCATCAGATATCAACTAAACCATTAATATATTGAATTCCGTGTAAGCGCCGATAGTGTTTCAGTTTCCCATTTTCTTTTTTTATACTTATAAAATGATATTCGAGACGTTATTCTCACAATGTGGTACAAGGAAAATGGTCTTTGTCGCAAAATACACACCAATATTGTGAATAAATAATACAAATGTTTCTCTAGTGTTGTTTATTTCTCGTGTAGTACTAAATTATTAAATGTGGCTTCGAATTGTACGAAGGTATATATAATTTTTTTATCGTGTTTTTGCCGGGCAAGGAGACGAGAAATCACTCACCATAGTAATTCCAGTGTTATTTGCTTTCGGTAAATTTATCCCGAGGGAATAATCCAACAGGGGTGAGTGCAATTCATTTATTCCACTCTTCTTCCTTATATTTTTTCCTATCTCTTGCATTTGGAGTTTGCGAGACCGAGTCTCTTGTTAAGATGTTTTCATCTACAACAGAATCGTTTTCTTTTTATCGCAAACGGCTCATCTCTATACCCTGAGAGCCTTTTCTTATCTTCTTCCTATTTCTTATTTTCTTTTTTTTTTTTTTAACGAATTTGGTTTGGAATTAAGTTTATTCAGGTCGAACGCTCCTTAAAGCGTTTTTAATAAGAATTACCTGAAGAATATAGCGAACAACAAGGGAAAAAACCAAAGGATGGGATTATCCTCGTAAAATACAACGTAAACTATATATTTTACGTATTTTCTTTTTTTTTATGGCTTTTGATGACTTTCGAAGGATCATTTTTAGAAAATAAAAAAAATCAATACCTACATATCAACTTTAATTTAATTATACAATTAGTTTTAGATTATGACAAGTTAACATTTCAGTTTTTAAATATTGTAAATAATTTTTCTAACCAACTTTTGATTTTAAATGTATTTATTTAATTGTATTGATGCCTAACTGTAGACATACTGTATAAAGTGAACAAGCAATAACATTAAATAATAATATATACAACAATGATTAAAATAAGTAAAACTAAAACTTATACTAACATTACGGTAAAGATGCATTATTGAAGGAGCTGAGCATTCTATGAATAGAATAAAATAAGATGATTACTATAATAATCCAAGATTTTTACACTGAATATATTTTTAAAAACGTCAATGTTTTAATAAAAAATATTTATTTATATAATACAAACAATATAAAACTGTTGGATATTAAAATGTTCAATAAAAAAAATATATGGATTTTTCTTTGAAAATTAAAAGTTTAAAAGTTAATTTGATTTATCAATGCAATCGTATGAGAAAAAAGAAACCAAATTTTATAAATTTAACTAACAATAAATGTTTAAAAAGTAAATTTTGTATAAATATTATAATAATATGAAACAATGATTTATATATAATACGGTTTATATATTTTAATTTTTAATTACATTATTATTTATTTTTAATTACCTATATTATTAAATCTCAAGAAGGAATTATAGATATTTGTAGTCATGTCTTATTAAAACTGTAATTATTCACCAAACATAATATTTTAAAATTATGCACCCATATAAAATTTTACACGATTAGACGTCAAATATACTTTTGCGAAAACCATTTTCAAATTATAACTAAATTAATTCTGAAGCATTGAATTTCATTTAGTGCAGTTGGAATATAACGCCAGTCATTTATTTTATTTTTTTCCAATGAACTAAAATTAAACCATTAAAAAAAAATAAAGAAACTATAAAAATGAAAAATAAATAAAAATAGAAAATTCAAAATGACATAATATGTCGGATTACTTTTAGTGCTTATAAATCATGTGTTTATAAAAAATATTATTGACATTATTTTGATTAATGGAATTAAAATTAAAAAAAAATATATATATATATATATATATAATTCCTATATTATATTTTACTACTAAATTTGTTTTTTTAAATAAATGAAGTTTTTAATCAAATATTTTGATAATTTATAGAGCATAAAGTGTAAACTTTTAATGAAAATTGAATCAGTTTTTCATTTTTTCGCCGTGCTTATCAGTTGATTTATTATTCTATAACTATATTATGACATATATATATATAAACAATATAAAACCGTAAACTGATTAGAATCTCGCATTATAATATAATCCTTTAACTCAATTATCCTGAACGAGAATCAACAAAATAGTATTTTTTTTTTTTTTTTTTTTTTAGTGTAGTTTTAAGGTATTTTTTTCTCAGTATACATATGGTTATATTATCATTTTTATAGTTAAAAAAGCAATTATTTAAAATTATTCCATTAAAAATAAACCAATAAATCAATTTTAACCGTTGTTTCAATATACAAACTATAATGCACATAATAATTGTTAACACATAAATTGTAATTTAAAATAAAATAACCACATTACAAAGCCTACTAATGTTTACTGTGAATAATATATATAGGTAGTATATGTTCGTATATTAAGCAAAATATTTAATGAATAATAAAAGATTCGAAAAGGTTGCAGCTTGAATGATGTAAGATATTAGTTACCAATTTTTGATAAGCACGAATTTTGCATTTTTATATAGATATACTAAAATGTTTTCACTAATGAAAATTTGTCTGTATTTAATTTGAGATAATATAGCTTATTGGAAAATGTTGAAAATTACACTAAATTTACAACGATTTAAAACATAATTTATATGATGAAAATTTTTTTTATCTATTTATAAATAATTGTCTTTATAACCTTCTTTAAAGTTAATATTTTTTTCTTAATTATATCTTTATAAATAAATTAATGTAAATATTAATTATTTTAAAAAGTAATAAGCCAGTAAACAATTTTGGGATTTTAATAATATATTAGGAATTAACAAAAAAAAAAAAAAAAAAAATGAAAAATATTTTATTTAAAAAAAACATTGTGAAAAAAAATATACAGCAATTCTTCGTAGGTATATCTATATAATATTCTTAATTTATTTAATTTTAACAAAATAAAATCATCATCACACAATAATAATATTAAAAATTTTAATTTGTATTCTTATGACTAATAAAATTAATTTAAAATGTATATGATGTAAAATTAGATAAACATTGAACTAATAAAATCTTTTTCGTGAGACTATTACTTTTAGAGTAAATCAATTGATACATTATAGTTGTTTGATAAAAATTACAACGACACAAAGTTATTTTTAATTTTATTACCCCTTGAAAAACTTTGTTTATTACGCTTTAGCAAAGTTTGACAGTTTAAAAGGTTTCTGAACCAAAAGTCATAGAATTTTTTCCGCGTCAATTTTCTCAACCCCATATTATCTTGCACATTGTCACACGTAATTCAATTATTCTTTTCTCAGTTACCCTTAATCCACATTGCTTATAATATCATTAGAAATATGCACGTCATGTCTTATACATTAATATTATACACACAATTTTTGAAATAGATTTAGTAAAAACGTCCATTATATCCAACGAACAGTACATTTAATCAAATATTATTTATTTTTATAACAAATATTGAAAAAATAGTGAAATAAAAATGTTTTTTAATAAGATTGAAATATATATTTAAAGCTAAAAGTATTCGAGATTAATTGGAAACTGTAAATTTCTCAAAGTCGTCTAATGTTCTATCTATTAATGGGGATAAGCATTTTGGAATACTCTTTGAACCCGGAAAATGGATCCATATATTACATTATTATATTAGCTTATATATTTATAATATCAATTAATATATTGGATCAATGTCAAAATCTAAGTATTTTAATCCAAGGACACTCAAACATCAATTTATATATTAATCTTTATGTATAGTTGTATTTAATTCCCGTAAATGTTATCCTTTTTATATCTCTATCTGTAGTACAAATTATATAAGGAACAATCCACTTTTTAGATTAATGTATTTAGACAATTAGGACACCCTATTCTTATAATTTAATTCATTATTATGTTGTGTTATGTTTGCTAAATTTGCTATATTATTGTTTTTTTTTTTTTTAACTAATGGCTACAGTAAAAATACAAATAATTTTATTTATATCTAGTTTTTACTCAATTTTCAATAAAAACTGGTTATTACATATTATGACCTCAAAGTAAATTCTTTTAATAGTTGTATTCTTATATTTCGGTAAATAGATAATTTATTGGCATTTTTATCCAAGTATAAGAACTTAAATATTATAAAAACTATAATATTAATTTAAATATATTTAAGAAAAATAATGTATTTTATGTGAAAAAAATGTATTAGCTAAATATTATATTTAAAATTCTAAAAAAAAAATTATTATATAATAGTATATGGTAAACTGTCTTGACATTTTGAATTGTACAGTAACATTCTGCTACCACATTCGAACAATTTTTTGTGCTATAATTTTGAACATTACTATCTTCAGTTGCATTACTGTCTCCTTATTTTTTCAAGATTTCATTTAGATCTTCTCGTCTATTCAAGGGTTTGTTCATTGTCAATGTCGGAACAAAATGTCAAACCAATTTGTGTAATTATAAAAAAAAAAAATTATTTTGTAACTCAAAATGTCACAATAATTTACCATGTACTAATAAATAATAATTTTTAAATGTCATATTTAGCGAATTCCTTTTTTTTATATATATATATATATATAAATATAATACATTATTTTTCTTAAATATATTTAAATTAAACTAATAATACTAATATAATTGTTCGTATAGGTACTTACTTGATAAAAATTTCAATAAATTATCTGTTTATCTAAAAATAAGAATAAAACTAGTATTTACTGTGAGATCATGTGTAAAACTAGTTTTACTGAAAATTTAGTAAACACTAGGTATAAATAAAATTGTTCACATTTTTACTGTAGCCATTTGTAAAAAACTAAGTGTACCTAGTAAAATCGCGTACTAGTTTTTACTAGTAAATTTTTGTTTAAACTGATTTCGGGTATATTTACAGACACATATATGGATATCTATACTTTCTTTAATTTTATAAATTATACCACTATATTATATATTTGGCTTGCACATTTTGATTGGATATAAATAATAATTAGTTTCTTAGTTTTAATCTTATATGCAATTTTAGTTTATAGGCTTCTGTACGATGAACAGAATCTTTACATCCTCGTTATATGTCTATCCATCCATCCATCCATCCGTGCAATTCTTTAATATACTTTACAATCAATTTATACCATATTTTATTTCATAACATATAGATATACCTAGCTAATTTTATAACACTCTTGAAGAGTTTGTTTTTCCTAACTTTTTTACATATTTTTAAGGTTTAAAAGTTACAGCCACCTGTTAATGTTTATTTTGAGATTTTCAATGCATATTTTATACAAGTTTTATAGTGTATTGTTTTCACAACCTTAGTTATTATACTATTATTTTAAAAATGTCATATGCATTTTATCAATTTTTTACAGGCAACTGTCGAAAAATATTATCGTGGGCTTACAGTTTACGACCGTGAAAAGCACATAAATAAATATAAATAAATAGATATGATATGTCCTTGAAAATGATAGATATATTGGATCTATATTATAGATACTCCTGCAGTAGAAGCATATCTTGAAAGGAATAATTGTAGTATTACATGAAACAGATCATGACGGTAGTCGTCATCATAATAATACGCGCATATATATACGCGATGAATATATCAATCATTCTCCACCCCATCCAGATCAACGACGACATTAACTCTAGGGTACGATAAAGACGGGTGCAGTGCATACGATATAGACATGTCATCAATCATGGTATGTTGATAAATATTTATGATGTGTTTGTATATTTTCTCTGACACGGACATATTATTATACTGATATATGCGTGGTAAGCGAGTCGAGTTAATCTTGAGTCACGGACGGAGACTATTTAAAGGACTCACATATTTTAATGAGAAGGCCATTCAAAATGTACCCAGACAAACATTTGTACAAACCGACTATAGTAATATTATCAAAAATTTTATAAAACTAAAATATAAATATAAATAGTTTACAGTAGATATTCAATAAAACTTTAAATTTATATCGATATTATAACGCAGTACAGTAATGGCAGGAATTATTTCAAGGGGTGGCCTACAAGGGATGGGTAATACCCCCCCCCCCGGAGAAAAATGTATCCCTCCCAAACAACAATCACAATAATACAATGTTTTTGATGAGAATTATTACTTCATACTGTTGAGTTCTAAACTTTTCAACTTGATGGAAACTCTTTTATTGAAACATTAAAATATAATAACTGTTCGATATATAAATATAACTTAGCATGCATAATATGTCGGCTAAGGTCAGACCTGAAATAAAAAGACAGAGAGCTGTTAGTCGCATGGCACAAGGCGCACACAAAACCTGCATGTCTAACGTCAAAACTTTTGAGCACCTCGAAAAATTTTAATCCTAAATGCGAACATAAAATTTGAAATAAACACTGAATAAAAGTGTCAAAAAAAATTTAAGACAAATGATTTTAACGAATATCTTATTAACTTTATATTTTGTCTCATACTTTATACATCTTTTGCTAAAATAATATTGAAATGATTACGTATATATTATGTATTTTATATCAAATAAAGCACCTTACAGTGTACAATGCTTAGAATTTATGTAGAAATTCTCAGTGCTATGAGTCTACGATTTATTAAAACAATTCAAAAATAGTCAGATATCAGTCAATGTTGATCTCTGTTTAGAAGGCCTGTCATTATTAACTGATAGCCCTCGTGTAACCAGTAGTGTTTTGGAAGGTATACACGAATACATGACGTATACCTTTTAGCGTAATCATTTAGCGTATACCTTGTAATAATAGTCAGATACGTGAATATATGCATGTTTATCTACTTAAAGTAACGAAAAATACTATGTGAAAACTGATTGTTAACGGAAACGTCAAATATTTATCAATAATACGAAATGAAATTTTTATTAAGTCCTGAGTGACGGCAGCCATTTTTTTTTTGCGATTATATTCGCCTTATAGTTTGACTCTGAGACGCGGAAATCAAGTTGTATTTTTAATACATCGTCTTTCATGTACTACCTGTTATCAATTTCGTATGTATATAAATACGTGATAATATTTTTGTATATAATTTAATTTAGAATAGAGGTATCTAAAATCGTAATCTATGTTAATATGTTATTGGTGTTATAATAAATAATGGAAGACCGACAGGAAATTGCGGACAAAATTTTTTTGTTCTTTTAATGTTTGCAGTTAGTTTGCATATTTAGTATGTAGTGTGTGGTGTGCATTACTTTCTTACTCTAACGTGCGTATGTCCTGGAAAAATTACGAAAACATCCCTACGTGTAACAATCTTTGACATAAATCAACAAAATTATACTGTTATCCAGTTTTAACAAATCTCTGCCAGAATTTTCGAGAAAATTTAAATAAAACAAGATCTGAAATGTGAATAGACCACTCATTGTTCTTCCGATAGAGTGAGATCCGGCACAAGTATCGTTGTTAATACTTGATTTTTGCATATTACACTTAAAACCCGGGTAAATTCGTTTTTATTTCCAACTTACTACAATCACCAAAAATTAAATTGTATACAATGAAATATAACGCCAAATTTTAAGTGGAAAAATCATATATAGGTACCCAACCAAAAATTAATTTTATTATTCCGATCCTATAAAATAATTTCAAAATTTCAAGGCTATAATATATATTATATATAAGGTTAATGGTACTCATCTTATTATGAATTATAATATATCTTCATGTTATACTATATTCATGTAAATATAATTATCTGGTTAACACTTTATTCAATAATTTAAGTTTTAAGATTAATAAAGTATAATAAAAATGTTTGTAGTATGAGTATATAGAGGTACACATTATACATTATACATTGTAATTTTATTTCATATTATTTTATAGATCAACATTTTTTGATAATACAAATCAACTGTTTTATTTCTTTTAAATTAATTAATTAATGTCACTTCTTTTAATTTAATTAATTTAGTTATCAATAAAAAGTACGAATCAAAAAAGTATGTTTAGTACCTACCCACCCATCCTAGGATAGGTAAAAAAATGTCCATTATTGTACAATAACATACTAATATTGTCATAATTATACCAACTTTCATCGTGTTATGCACAATAAAAACCAGCCGTAAACTCGATGAGAGCTTTCAGTCAAAATAATAATAATGATAATAACAATAACAATAAAAATAAAGACCAAAAAATGGCGTTCAACAAATATAAATGTTTTATAATATTTTATAAATTGTTTGTATAAAATTAAAAATCCGAATTCAAGTTTTACACAAACTATGTACAACATATTATATTATTATACGTATATTTTAACAATATGGAAAATGTGCAATAAAAATAAAAACCCAGTTGTATTTTTATGACTAGGTTTATTTTTTTTTCTTTATTAAAAAAAATAACACAATCATAAAAAAATGCCATGTTGTCAAAAATATTATGACATGCGTACACAATTTATACCTACTGAAAACAATCAACAATAATTCAAAAATGAAACTTATGTTTTATATAATTACATTTTTGAGTCTATATTCTTTCTATAATTATAATTCACTGTATAATACAACAAATGGATTTTCAACAAAAAAAACGAATGTAAATTATAACAAAATAATATTTTTCAGTTAACAGATTTATGTATTTATAATATATAATATACGAGTATGTATTATGCATAATATATAGGTAATATAAACCTACTACTGGTAATGTTTTATTACCTGTATAATATAAAAGAATATTACTGCTCATTGATTTTATCTAATTTGAATATTTAAAAAATGTTAATTGTTTTAAAAAGAGGCCGTAACGACCTATAATATAATGACCTTTAAGTACCTAATACCTAAGTCGTTAATTAATAATTAATCAATATCTATCTATATTATAATGCACAACATTGGATTTTATGAATACCATTATCATGGACAACAACAACAACAAAAACAATAACATTTGGTCAGTAATTTTCGCATTTGCAATATAAGTATAATATATTCCCGTGCTTAAAACAGAGTTTTCGTCGCTAATTTAAAGTAATAAAACACAACTTACCGTGAAGAGCTTTCAAGTACGCCTTGCCCGCGTTAATCATTTGTCGTGCACCCGGATTGAACTTCTCCAAAATATTCTGAAAATACAAAACACACAATATTATTAGTACACCGTCGTGTATTAATTATCCAACGAACAAAATATAAAATAATATATTCCTAATGAATAATCCTTTCGACATTTTGCCAATTCGTTTAGTAAAACAAAATCTACGATAATTAGATTATCAAATAACACATACATTTCCACCAGCTGTTAATTACCTACAGTTATGATAAAAATAACCTAAAAAGGTGCCAAAAATACCCTAAAATATTTTAAAACTGAAAAAATCAAAATATAAGTAACTTGCGTTTAATTTTAATTTAAAAAACGGATAGTGTACCTATACTACATGTAATATAGGTATTATGCATTCCATTAAGAATCGGTTACAGTGACCTCATTGGTATGTTATTTAAACATATAGCTTGAAAAAATTTTGTTTATAACTATTCGCCAGTATTTAGTATTTGATTTTAATTACCGTGTTTATCATTTCTTAATGTAGGTAGGTACCTACTTTATATAATAATATATCAAAATGCAAAATGCATTTAGTAATCATATACGATTTTGGCTTCACAATATTGTTTTTGTTTATCATATTTTGCTACAGTATATTAATATTGAGAAATGCGAATATATAGGTATATAGAAGACTTTTCGGAAATGAAATTCGTAATTCAAAAATTTATAAAAATATATCTTACTAACTATTTATGTACCTATTATAATAATATTTATACATCATTAGTACTTAATGTTCTACTCGAATTACGTCCTGAATAATTCACGCTAAAAATATGGTGTAGGTACTCGTACATATTAAAGTTGTTAACTGTTAAGTATAGTTATACGAGTTCGTTGAATTATTGTTACCATTGATAATATATCTCTAAAATATATAAAATGTTATATTATATAATCAACGTTTGTACTCAAATATTTTAAAACACCAATTTTTAAGCTATAACGTTAAAAATCAAAATTTTAAATTTAATTTATGTATACATATATAATATACATCTACCTACTATAAATGCTGTATTTTAATATTGTCTTAAAATTTAAGATACCTATTATTATTCTATTACTTAGTGATTAGGTACTTATATAATGCAACGTATATTATATTATCTTTATACCTAAAATAAAAATATACTATTGTTTAAAGTGATTAATATATTAAAATGTTTTATTTTGCAATTTATTCATTATGCTTTACATTATGCATCGATTTAATCAATTAAATTTTTAAAAAGTTATTTATGCAATCATTATGAATTATATTGATAAAGACTGATTATAGGTAGTTATTAACAGACTTCTTTTTAATAAAATTATAAATTATTAATTCATCATAGATTAACTGTTTTTAATTTTAAAATAATAATAATATAAAAAATCTTGTATATTAGCTAATAATAATAATGTTGGTTTTTATTTATGCCCAGTGGTGTATCCATGGGGAGAGCCGGGTAGGCTCGGAACCACCCACATTTTTTATGTGATTTGTCTTGGGCCAAAATTCACGATTGGAAATATTTTAAAATACATATACATTTATAAATATACATTTTTTTTTTTTTTTGGTTTTTAAAATAATTATTCATTTTCAGATAATTTGATAAGGATTGATAAAGTATTGTGAATTTTAACTACCTTTACAAAATAAGTTTATTAATAATAATAAAATATTAGTAATAATTTATTAAAAGCATATTTTCATGTCAAATAATACAAGAACCAAATATGATTAGGAGTCGCATATTTTTTAAACCAATTGCATACTATATTATTTTTGAGTTGTATATGGTTTGCCTATTACAGCATGATTCATCAATTGAATATTAGTTCTATTTTCAAATACTTTTAGAAGAAAAAAATTTAAAAAGTTTGAATGTTTTTTTAATCTTATCTTTTCTCTTAAGACTTAATTCATTTTGATCTTTCAATTATTTAATTTAATCAGATAAATGGGATAATACGCAAATAATATATTATTAAATATACAAATATAAAATAATACAGGACTGTCGTACAAAAAACATCAAAATAATACCAATATAAATAGATACTAAAACGCCATTAGTAGATAACAACCAATAAAAAAGATCCAAACTATCACCAGAAGTAAACAAAGACTAGCTTTATATCAATGTTACCAATTGGCAATTACCATGGATAGTCTAAATCATTTTCATCCACTATATAGTAAGAATATCAGAAAAATTATTCTAAGTTCTCTAAATCTAACTCAGTGGCCTGTCCATAAAATTAGTTCTAAACACGCCACTGTTTATATCAAAGGAATTATATATCAGACAATTTATCAAAGTACTTAACTTATTTATAACAAAAAATAAATAAACACAGTTGTAATATATATGTATATATGGGATACAGATAAATGCTGAATAGCTAAAAATAAATCAGAAGTATGTAGAGATACCTAAACATGGAAAATAACACTAAAATTGAAATATGTAATAATTTATACTACATATTAGCGTACATACATATAAAGATATTTTGTAAAAACTAAAGAATGAAGAACAAAGAATTTTATTTTATTTTTTAAAATAGAGAAAGCAAAAAGCTATTCCAACTTTTATGGTTTACCAGTATCGTAAATTCGTTTTTAAAAACGTACACACCAAAGTGTCCGCAATAAACAAAATATCCCATAAACATATATATATACGTATACGTATTATACGGAAACCCGAGGATCGTTGATTAAATAATTCGCTATTTTTCACTTAACGCACCGCAAAAAAAAAGGAAACGTACTCATGTGTATTCCTGGCACGATTTCAAAAAAAAATAAAAAATAAAATATCGTTTAGAAATACCTCTCACCAAACCATTTGATTTTGACTTTCCCTCTTGCATTCTCCCCGTACATATACAGTCATCGCCGCATATCGTTTATTTTCCAAAAAAACGGACAAGGGTAGTAAAAATTCTTGTCGAATTTTAACACACATCCACCTCTCACCCAACGTGGCTACATACCAAAGCATTTACACCCTCTCCCACTCAACATTGGAATGCACATTAATAAATAATATTTATTTAATTATATACATTTTACAGGCAGGTGGCCAAATATATACATGCTAGTATAAGTACATATAACAAAAACATAATAAATAGGTAGCAAATAATAGTAACAATATAATACAGACTTTCTAAGACAATAAACCATCGAAGACATTCGAATAGGTACATGTAAATATATTTAAGATGAACCACTAAGAAAAAGTAAAAATTCATCAGGAAATAGTTAGTAAAAAGTTATAACAACTTTAATCAACTTGAAAATCCAACGATAGGTTCTCGTTGGCGAGACCCATACGACGAACAAGAGGGGGATTTAGGAGATAGTTGGAGGTTAGAATAGGGAGACGAAAACGAACAGTATTTCTAGTTTTGCATGCGATAACCAGCATTGATGGAGAATCTGTATAAAGTCAGTCAACAAACTGCCGAGGAACCGGCTACCTGCTAGATAATAATCGCCTACGATCTGTAAGACTAGACGGATTGAGAACGTTACTATAATAGGAAAATATGTGTATAATCATCGGGTGCAAACCGTGAGATCAGGACATATATTACTATTGCCGATAGAAGTAACTATACGTTGATTTTTTTTATTCGTCACTTTTCCCCTTGTTGTGACAAAAAAAAAAAAAAAAAAAATAGTTCAATATATTTCATATGCTAGGTATGTACTATAAATTTTAAACTGTAAAATTAATTTTGTTAAATATATCATCTATAAATATGAATATTCTAACATAATAATCTCTTATATAATAATTTACATTATTTTTAATGAATACCTTACTATATTCCTATTTATTTCCTTTTAATTTAATTTGTAAACCTATAGAGTTGTGAGAGCTGTGATTTTTTGAAGTCTAAAATGACCGAAAACTTCATTTTTTTTTTTGCAAATTTGCACCAAAAAATAAAAATAATGAAACGTGACGCACAAGAAAAATCGGAAATATTAAATAGAACGCAATTTACACTCGCTTGAACCAGGTAGGTATATTGTGTTATAAATTCTAAACGTTTACCAAACTAAATAGGTACCTACCTATGACTTAAAAAATGTAGGTAGCATACTTAAACCATACAATTTTACGTAGGTAGAATACTAAACAAGTAATAAAAAACAAAAACAAAAAAAAAAAACCACGATGCACAAAATAATAATACTCCATCGTAAATTATTTAAACAAAGGGAACGCAATTGTGATTTCCGCATGCTTTTCTCGTATATTATTATATGTTACTATAATACGAGTATGTCCGTCTTTCCCGATAAATTCCAATTGAGATCTATTACGGAATATTGGCTATCGATCACCGACAGATTAACAAGGTATATAATATATATATAGGTCAGGTTAGGTTAGGTTTGGTATATATACGAATATATATATATAAGTATACGTCGTATACATAGTGATGGAAACCCTGATCCCGAGATATATTTCACAGCACACCGTATAACGTAACATCTTAACAACTTTCGCCTATACACGATGTTTATCGAATACCAGTAACATAGTATAGAATTTATTGTTTTACGAATACATATAACTTTTCCGAATAAGTTAATTCGATGGACATAGCAAAATTCGTTATGTTTAAAATATTTCGATATAACAATTGCATAGGTACTGCACAAATAAACTAATGTAGCATAGAATGAAATTTCAGTAAATCTACCACATTTTAGCGATGATTCAATATAAATGTATGTGCCTACTTGTATATTATAGATATAGGTTTTACCTATTGAATACCATTCAAATTATTGATGATGAAAATCGATTGCGACACAGTAGTTATTTCTCGTGTTCGTAAAATACCGTATAATACTATACAATATGCGATTTAAGAAATCACGAGTACCGTACCGATATGGATTATTACCAAACGCCGAATAATCCAAATTCAATAATACTATTTACATTGTATTATAGGTAATATTATTACGTAATAATATACAAGAATAATAATATACATGTATATGATATAGACATTATAATCAAAATTTTATGTCATAAAATGTAGGTGTATACCACTTAAATTTGTACTTGACAAGTAAAGTTTTTTGGTTATTTAAATTTAAATTAAATTACTTTCATGCATTGTTCCCGAAACTTTGACGAATGCTAAAAACCCTGACTCTACCGAACACCAAACAAATTCATTTGCATATAAAGTACAAAACTATTTTGTAATTTTACTAGTACACGACATTGCCTATCAGAAAATAAAACAAATGCATGTATATTATTCTGTACTTTTTCGTCACGTTTGTAAAGTATTCCGATTCACATTACTCGTATAGGAGTATTATATTACCTACCGGAAATCAGTTTAACATCAAATATTTATATAAGTTAATATATTATGTTATATAATAACTATTTTACATTTCGAGCAAAATAATTGTTTAATTTAAATTCTGAGCAACGCTAGGAATGTATTATAGTTTTACAATGATGTGTTTTTTCCATGTTTGAGCATATTTTTTCGTCATATTTATTTATGGTCATTTAAAATATTTTTATAATGATTCTTTTATAATAATATTTATTTCCCAAATAAATATTTTATGTATATTCGAGTTTTGTAAAATAAAAACTACTAAAACGTCATTCATGTATAATTTCAAATCAATTTATATACGAAAATGTAACCGATTTCTTTAAATAAACACGATTAAAATCCCTTTATACTTTCTCTAGGAACCGGTTAATTTTTTAAATTATGGATAGTATATATATATATATATATATATATATATATATATATAAATTAAATTATAGTTGTTTTTTTTTTAAGAAATAAGAAAACAGTTTATGATTGTTAATTAATATTGTACAATCATATATGTATTGATTAATATTGCAAATTCCATTTACGTAGCTATATAAAATAATAAATTATTAACTCGATTGGTATATAGGCGTGCGTATCCTATAGGTATTACCTTTCCTTCGTTCCCACGCGGTTGATATCATGTCAGATGACGTGATAACTTTTAACAACTAAACAATGGAGTTTATATTGCGAGACGGTATAATATTATGTTATTTTCTATATGTATACACTAATTACGCGAATATAATATATAGTTAATTCGTATCATTTTTTTTATTATTGAGTTTCATAAAATGTAATCTTCAAAGTATGAACATATTATAGTAAAATAATACTACTGGTTCTCACCAAAGATGGAATACTTCTAAATTTTAAAATTCAAAAAATATAGAATCCGTTTGTGTAATTATATATTACATATTATAAATAATTTTTAATCTAAATATATTATTATATAATCTTTAAGCTGTATTGTATACTTCCTGAAGAAAATTTTTCAAATCATGTTTATTGTGTAATAAAATATTTATGATTATTCGCAAAATGGCCATAAATCTATACGAATATCATTATTTTTCATACCGTACATGAAATAATTTAATATTATGCAATTTAGTGCACTTATTTATAGTATTAAGTACGCGTGTAAATGAAACATTTTTTTATTGGTATACTACACTACTATACCTATATATTTACTATATATAAATAAAGAATCTTAGCTTTTAAGTTTTTGTCATTTATTTCATATAATATTAAAATCAAAATCCTTTTTTATTTACACTTTTATACAAATAGGATGGAAATAATAATAAATTTAATATGATTTTGTTCTTTGAGAATTCGGTAAATTATATATCGGTATACCTATATATATATTTGTATAGGGATATTATTGAACTTTGGTATCACGTGTCTATATTACAGGATAGAATTTCATCTTGCATTGTGTGCCAATACGTATAATTTTTTTTTTTTTAATAATATGTCAGTATAATATTATACTTGAAAAAAAGTATAAAAATATGCTATAAATTATATTAGTGTAGATTTTATGGACTTATTTCTTCGTTATTCCCGCTATATATATATATATATATATCAATAACATTAACACTTGTACGTATAAAGGTCAATATTAAAATCTAATAAAAAAGAATATTAAAAAATATACTAAATATAAATACCTATTGAATATCAAAAAATCTATAGCTTCACAATTAAAAGATACTTTAAACATTTTTAAATATTGAAGATTCTAGTACTTAACTTAAAATCTCACAAAAGTATGTAGTATACATTAAGGTATAATTTAATGCAAATTATAGAAGAAAAAAAAGTTATAAAACATTATATGAAATATGGGAAAAATGATTTTTACAATCGACAATTCATATTTGTAAAATGGGGACGAGACGCAAAAAACCTAGTACGAGGGTAATCACGTTCACGAATAACAATACAAATTATCGTGGATTGATATGGCTGTGAATGTTTTCCCGACAAACCCATGGATTTTGTCTGAAAATACACTTTCAATCTGGGAGATTTCACAGTTCACGAGCCGTCGCACGCCTCCGGTGATTAATTTGTATGTACGATGTATACACATTATTTAATATCAATAATAATAATACAGTGTGATGAGAAAATCGCAATCCTCCTGTTTCCAGATAAACGTACGTGAATCTATCTGAAGATGGGTCAATTTTATCAGGTAAATCTCGCGGGCGTTTATTCAGAAATTCCCACGGACGATATGGTCACGATAAAGATCTTAATAAATTGTCATTTTGTACCAAGAAAATTCTTTGACCTGGCCCACTAAATACAAACTCACGCAATTCTCACTAAAAACATTCAACTGTCTTTCGATGTTTTCAAACACCTTTAAAAGTAAAACCTTTGAAAATCTGCAAACTTTTGTAAAACATGATTTCGTATTTTCATGCATTTTCAATGACCGTATTAATCATATTTATATCTTCAAAAAGAAAACAATATTTTCAATATTTTTCCAGAGCCATAAATGTTTAATTTTAATATTTTATTTAATGTTATCAGTATCTAAGCTGTTGTGTTGAATATTGTAACATTTAAGAAAAAATTGATGATTCATCATTAAATAGACCAGTTACTTGTTTAACAAAAGTCTCCAAAAAGCCTATGATATGTAACGAAAATTCTGAAACTCTTAATCCATAATGTACATACATACGTGTTATTTAAAAAACGAATTTCAGAATTACAAAACAATTAATAAAAGTACTTACATGGAACTGCCTGTAAATTATTTTAATATGGTGTATTTAGACGTTTTTAAATGTTTGATTTTCAATTTTCTCCAAATGTGATTACATTTACAGCTATAGTATATAGTATAGCTAGATATAATATTATAATCGTGTTTCATATTTTCAAACAAACTATATTTCCATGTAGAATACTTATGTCATTTCGGTGTTGGTGTACTTAGAGTACCTATGGCTATTACCCAAGAAACATATACGCCGGTATGGCTTAAAACATAGCAATACCCGTGTCGATTCGTGGACTTTCTACTGTTTTACATTCAAAAACACGAAAAAAAGCAATAAATTATTATTATTATTATTACTATCGTGTTGATGGACGGTTAGCAGAAGCGCATGATATTATAGATTGTAATCTATATGGTAGTACGATATAACCAGGGTAGGTACTAGGTATAACCATTATTCCGCGGTCGCTTAAATCTAGTCTACGACAAAAACTTTAATAAAATAAACACTAAACAATGATAGACTTATAAACTAAATAAGAAATGACGAAAAAAAAAAAAAAATGTAAACAAACAATGCGTTGTATGCATAATAATATCATATCGTGTGTGCTAGACAATGACAGGTAAAGACGAAGAGAACATTATGATAGTGTGACACACTAACATACAAATTATATTATTATTATAACCAGTGTAACGAGATACAACTTCGTAAAAAATGATTTTTGAAACAATACGACTATAATAATGCCTACTGGTGAATTTTTTACATTATACGTGTAGAAACTTGATTTATTTTCTATACTCTATATAGTTTCAATTTAATTTATAATCGATATACCAACAACTGTCATGACATGTCCCGCAGTATTATTAAATAATTATATTCCACACGTATAAATCTAGGGAAATGTAATTATATTTATATTATTTTTTTGATATCATTTATTTATTTATTATTTATTTACGGGCAGCATATATATATATATAATAATCTAAGTGAGTGTTACCCAACCTTACAAATAATAGTTTTTAATTTAGAAGTTTGCTTAGATAACACGAGTAAAATAATAATATACAGATATTAACAATATATAAATACATGATGTAAGACATATATATAGATAGTTAGGTACATAATAAGAACAATAACAATATTGTTAATATCTATTGAACAAACGAGGGTGCTCATTGCCAATGCGCATCGTCCTATCAATTGGCTGGTTTCTGCCGTAATCAGTATTATGAGCTGTAATAGCAAATGGAGCAGACGACCTAGTGGGACGGGAAGATACTTTAAAACTAACTTGAGAGAACCGGGGAGAAACATCAATATATCCATAAATTAATTTCTGTAAAAAAAGTAAATTATCCTCAACTCCAAAAATTAAAGAAACAAGATCAAGTTTGTGCATAACTGGTTGGTAGTCGTGGGGAGGACGATTAATTTTCAAACGCTGCTGAATGTAAAAATCTTCTCTGGACACGTTCTATAAGAGAAGAGCCTGCAGTCGTACAGAGGTCCCATAGTACTGAGGCATACTCTAGAACGGATCTAACAAGGGAACAGTAGATAGACTTGAGAGACGCAGACAACTTAAACCCTTTGGTCAAGCGTAACGCAAAACCAAGTGTCTTTAGAGATTTACAACACATTGCTCAATTTGGGGATGATAGTTCAACTTAGGGCTGAGTATGACACCTAAATCTTTTTTCCTGCTTACCGACTCAATGGTCGAGCCATTAATTTATAGCTGATAATAAACCGATTCCTAGAGAATGACATAGAGTGGCATTTATCATTATTGAATTGCAATCCAATAGAATTAAACCAAGAAACCGTGGAATCTATTATGTTCATTTAATAGAATACCTACACTTAATATGGAAAAAATGAACCTACTTTTTTTTTTAACGAAAATAAATTTACTGATTTATTGTCCATCCAAAAAAATAAAATAAAAAAATACCTATGGCTAAATAAAAAAGAGATATATTTATTAAAATAAGAATATAATATTCGGGCTTAGTTGATATTTCAGGTTGGATTAGGATTATAGTTTTATTTCTGAGCAAATAATCTGAGTATATATATTTTTTATTTGATTCTAATATAATCTCGATTTTCGATACGAGAAAGTAAAAATATGTAACTGATTCTTTCTATTTAAAATGTATAAGTTCATATCTTCTCAAATACTATAATATGAAATTGAATCGGAAATATTGTATTATATAGTCTGTAGGTGACTAATGTATCTAGAATTGCGAAATGCATTAGTGTATGTTTATATCACTAGTCATATTTTGTACTGCCGACGGTAAAACATGTTTATAAAGTAGGCAATAAAAAGAAATATAGTTATCTATTTTTATAATAAAAAAAAAAAGTTTTATGAATGAATAATGTATTATTGCACCTATAATATGATACTTAAATGAGTTTTTTTTTTTAATACTTAACTGACGAGAAAAAAAATATTTAAATATTTTTCAAATACAAATCTAAATACAAGCCATGTTAGGTATACATAATAATTTGTTCTGGCCTGTTAGACATTGGACAGAATAAAATGTGATAGTTTAAAATACACAGAATAGTTTTCAGAAATGCATTATAATAATATGCACATATTAGGTACCTATGTATATGGATGGATAATAATAAATGAATATATTTTTTTTTTTACAAGTCATCCGACTAATAATATTCGCTAATATTATAATAAAATTATATAACCTTATATCATATATATAGCTATGCGGAATAACAACAAAGATAAAACAACTTGATTATACTTATCACAAGTATAAATCGATCGATGGAAAAATAACAGATACGATCTTCGATAAATATCGATAAAAATGTCCACTGAACAAATGGTAACTTCTAATTATTACAATAGATAATAGTATTAAATTAATTTTTTAAGTAATTGCGGATAATTGCGAATAATACGGCCAATCTTATTTGACCATTATCGTGTGATGGAAATATATTATACATTGTGTTATTGTATTATATTATCCAATAATAATCCAATATTTTAGAAAGTGTTACATTGTGTGTATATAGTATATATTATATTATGAACATAAAATAACTTAAATGTTATATCGTTCACGAATCGTTTAAAGATGAGTAGCTTTTCAATACGATGTACAGTGTACACTACATATACACACAAAAGACAACTTCAACTATTTTAATGTTCAGCTGCGTTTTCTATACGTTACACTTTTTATTCACATGGGAATATATTATCGGTTTTAGGGTGATGTAGTACCCAGTTTCGGAGATGAAGTTTTCTCCGCTTGTAAAATGTCAATGATGACTAAGCGAAAGTAATTGACTAATTGATGCACTTCAACAAATATGTACTTACCTATATTGTACATAAATATTTAATATATATATTACTGTACATAACTAAATCCATATAAATTAATTCAAAATTAGCACAACACATGCCTATGTCTACTCTAATAAACCCGTAAGTTTCCCTTTTGTGCAAGTTTTAATTAAATGTATATAGATATGTATACCTATACGTAATATATTATACGTACTTTAAACTTAGTACCCACTCAGTTCTCACATATAGTATCCATACGTTATCAATTTCTTAGTGATTAGTTGTAAACAGAATATCGTGTTTTTCAAAATTCGAGTTTTAATAAATATCACTTTATATTACTATAAAAATATCTAGTCTATTTGTTTAGACTATACGTATTATTCCAAAGAAAACGTTATAATGTGTGTTTAGTGTAAACCTATGGGCAACGGATCCATATAGACAAAACATCAAAATATACTAATATTATAGGTATCAGGCGTATGTGGTAATATATCTATATACGGTTTGAAATAATAATTTCTTTTCGAAAATTTAACATTTCTTATTTTTAATACACAGAAAATATTAAAATATGCGTTTAAAACAAAAAATATACGAGTATATACCCTAAAAATTCTAAATAGCGTGCAAAATAATTTTTTATATTTTAAATCTCTGTTATAGGTGAAAGAGATTTCTGTACTTTGAAAAAATTATTTAGAATTGGTAAAAATACGAGAATATGAAAAATATATTAAAGTTTATTCCCTAGATTATATATAAATGTATTTATTTAGCTTTTTAGAATTTTAATTCATGATAACTTATTATTATTATATTCATATATATATATATATGTCTTGGTGGTTGGGTTGTACAAGAATTGTTTTCTTTGTTATAATTCGATACAAGCGTATTCCATTCATTTTATAAATGCCTTGCCAACGTAAGTATATGCTCATTATGTATATATTGTTTGTCAGCCAAAGTTTCAAAAGTTATCCAAGTATATACGTAAAATGAAACAATAAGCATCAGCGTTAAACGTCTAAATTAGCCTTTTATTTATAATGTACATTTGTTGTACATTATACGTCTCAATTTTAATATAATATTCAAATATATTGTTGTTCATAAATTACAATAAAATATACATTTCGATTTATAGGTACGTTATTATAGTTGATAATATATACTCACGGAACGACGTTAAAATACTATTTTTATGATTAAACTATGGCTATAATCTAAATCGATTGTATCGGTTTAAATTATTATTATGTTTATATCTACATTTAATTATTATATACAAAATATGCCGAATATTTTTATTTTTTTTTTTTCATAATATATAATTAGTATTTTATTTCGGCAAAGATTTAAATGGTAACGCATATAACGATTTCATGATCTGCGCGTGACATGCAGAGCCCAAACGAAGGATAAGAAACACGCTAGTTATATATACGTAAAAAATGCATGACGTACCTATATAATTATGTGGCGGGCGATATTATATATTATTTTTCCGAGTCAATTTCGTAAAAAAAAAAATAAAAACATATTTTCTAGTCGTGCAAATAAATTCGATACACAAGGACGTGACCTTTTAACAGTGGACCTTATTTTTTATTTTTTTTTTTTTTTTACTTTCTCATAGGTATTTAAAAAAAAATCAAAATAGTTTTTGAATCAAACTGCAAAAAAAAAAAAAACAACGCAATTTTAGGTATGATTCAAAATTACATTTCTGTAGAAATAAACTTCTAATTCGTATTCAATTGAAACCACGTAAGTCCTATTATTTGTAGATTTGAAATATATATATTGCAAAAAAATATCATATCTCTATTCTCTAGACAAAATTTTGATTTTTAAGTAATTTGTCGGGCGAATCAAATCGATAAATTTGTATTTTATCGGTATTTCCCTAAGGATTTATCTAATAATTTTTTTTTTATAGACCATAAGTAATTGAATACTTTGGTGTAGAATCTTTTTTTTTTTTCAAATATTAGAGATTTTTGATATTTTAAATCAAAATATACTGAAATATCACCTGTTTATTTAAAACGAACTCTACTTTAAAGCCTATGTTACTTTGATGAGAATCCCGAAGCTGGATAAAGTCGAAAGATATAACATAGGTACTTAATATTATTATCAAAGTTGTATAGTCCTATATAGTATAATGAGGATGCCAGCGTGAGGTTTCTATATTCGATTTCCTCTTCCTACCTTCTATTTATTCTATAAGTATCTAAGTATTCAATATTAATGGCATAATTAATTATTTCGTTACCATGTTAACTAATAAGATTGGGATTTTAATATATATAGTGTATACATATAAGTATCTATGATATAAATTAATATAAATCGATTAATCGTTTGTGTGATAACAATCGATTGCCATGTCAAACAACATAACAAATAACATAACATAAAATTATAGTAATAACTATGATTATTGTAAGAACGGATGAACGCGATGGGGCCAGGCCAGACCGAAGGAACATGTATAAACGTAAATAAGCAAGAAAAAAATCATTGCTTAAATTTTTTCTGTTTGGCAACTGACTTCCAGATCTGGGGGGTGAGCCGGTCCTGACGACGGGCATAGTAGGTTTCTGAAACTTTGTGTTTTTAGGAACTTAAAAGGTGAAATATTTATATATAGATGTATAGATATTACGAATTTAAATTTCGTCAATATTCCGAATTTTCGGGGAATATTTTTTTACATAACTTTTTTTTTTTTTGAAAAAGTATATCTTGACATTCAGTGTAACGGAAACGATATAGGTGTCATCAGTCAAAATATTGCCCAAAAAAAGGTGTAAAATAAAATGTCTACCATAAATATATATATATATATGTGCGTGCGCGTGCGTGTGTGTAACACTATCCCGACTGCGCCCCCCCTCCTCCCTTTAAATATTTCGTATTCCGCGCCCGTTGTTTCCGTCTTCCGCCGCTCAACGCTTGTTCAGTTCCAATCAAACTCGCGTTGATATTTTGTTGTGCGTGTGGACTTGGCACGTTTTTCCACACCCTGTCCCAGCTCCTCTGGGGCCAATATCGTCTCGTCTGCGCGTTTATATGCGACATGACGGCTGAACAAGTGAGCTGGAGGAATCCCTCGCCCCTCCACCGTCAGACCCCATCCCCGGGCGATTTTTCACCGACCCTGCAGAGTTATAGCCTGGCTGCACGGCTTCTTACAGTATACGTATATATCACTCAAATAAATTAAACGCTTTGAGAGAGAGAGAGAGAGAGAGAGAGAGAGAGAAAGAGAGAGAGGGGAGAGAAAGAGAGAGAGGGGAGAGATATGTGATCCCGTTGGTGAGATTGCTATTTTTCTTTTTATTCCTTACCCTTTATTATATGTGGTCACCCTGAAAAAGTCACAATAAACCGTATTATTGCGTAAAATTGGTCTCGCAAGAGACAAGAATACATCATCGTATAGGGTACATACCAAGATGTCATTCTTTTAATAATATAATACGTCCTTCACTTTTTCCGTCAACTTTTTCGAAATTTAGTTCGAAATAATTAAAATCATAATAAAAAAAAAAATCCAATTTTATAGTTTTTTTTTTTTTTTCTTCAATTCATTAAATTTAACATTATCCAACGCGGCGGACATTTTTTTTTTTTTTTTTTTTTTTTTTTTTTTGTGAATATTGAATATTTAACCAAAACAATTCATTATTTATAAGCATTAATTTTTTTATAATTTTAAACAAGAGATATTAGGAGAAACAGAAAAATATTTGTTTAGTCCCCAGCACTATACAATATATATACCTATATATGTATATAGTACGTATGTCGTATATACTATTATACTCCCCTCTTCAAAAACGAAATGAAAACAAAATAATAATAAACTTTTGGTTCAATATTTGATATTTATATACATTTACATTTTCAGAAAAAAAATACCATACGTCGGAATATATAAAGTTAAAAATATATATTACCTATACTATTATACTATTATTATTATTCTTTATCGGAAAAAAAAAAAAAAAGGAAAAACATTTGCCTTTTGTAAAAATGAAGTTAGTACTAAATATAGTAAGTATTGTAATAACTCCAAATTACATTGAATAAAAATATATTCATAAATAAAAAATGCAAAAATATACCGAGAAAATGCGAGTTTTATACAAAATCACGAAATTAAAATTACATTTTTATGTAAATACTATATTAAAACTAAATACTAATTATTTAAAAAATATTAAATGTAAAATTATCAATTTTGATAACTATACAATATATTTTACAAAAAAATGTATTAAATATCTATATATTTTACAGTATACATTATGCGTACAGTTATGCGATAGATATATTTTAAAAATATTCAAGTAGATACCAATACAGGTATATTATATTAGAAGAAATTTCAATTTATTGTTCAAATATAATATTAAACATAATAATTTTTATATTATTTATATTATATACCTACTTATAATAATTAAAATATTAACCTACTAAGTATATATTATATTTTGAAGTAATTATTAGTGTATATAGTACTCAAGCTATGTATTATAATACATTCATTTAAACATTTTATTCGAACGATTTAGTGATAGTGAACTAGATAATAAGTATAGGTAGGTATATCATGTAAATTCAATGTAATAATCTACAAACTTTGAGAAATAATTTAATATTACCGTCGGCATTACGAATCTAACAAAATTTTTTAACTTAGTATATATTATGGTTTTATATTTTTCCTGGAAATAATACATTATAAAGGTATTATTAGAACTAGTATTATAAAATATACTTATTTTTGTGTGATGAAAATTTTACACGTGCAATTTTAATTAACTTAATATATTATTTTCTTAATGGAAAATAGCAAGTGAACGTCAAAATTGCTTTGCAAAATATTATACGTGATCATAAATCTGTGATTCTAATAAAGAAAAGTATGATTAGTTGACGTAACACATATATTTAACCCTGCAGCAATACATTGAGATTAAAAAATTTTAAATTCATGCATATCATGTAACATGTCATCTCGATAGATTATTATGTGGTTTTCTAAACATATCTCACATAGATACAATATAAATATATACCTAACTGTTGAAGTGGAAAAATATTTTAAATTCCATTTTATTCATCATAATGTAAATACAAAGTATATACATATATTATATGTTATCTTCAATGCATATAGGTAAGTAGATGTTTTTTTTTAAAAAAATATATATATTTAAATTTGGTATAAAGGTTTTTTTAATCTGAAATAATACATTTGAAATTCAAACCGCAGGAGAAAGTATTTTCAATTAATATCGACAAGTGGTCTACTGGAAACTAGTATATCCAGTACGCTTCTCATCTATGAGTAGAGAGTTCATGGAATATTCGAACCGTTTGCGTAATACCAATAGGTACAATATCACTGAGTGGCGTGGAAAATTTGTTTACATCTTCACTTAGATATATCTGGTACAGCTTATTTAAATAAGTATTTAGATTTAATTTACTGGCTATGATTTTAGAAAGTCGAAAACTGTAATTTATTGATTTTGTATATTAGCCAGAAGCGCACTCAAAGAAAGAAATGTGGAGCTATAATAGTCTTTTCAAAATAAAAAAAATTTTCAACAAGATAAATCGATGTATTTAAAATAAAAAAAAAAGTGAATACGAATATAATTCGAATTACTTTTATACTATTAAAAAAAATAAAAAGTGTTTATTATAACACATTATTATTCATTACTTATATATTATTAAAAATACAAACAATTTAATATAACATTTTGTAATTGATTGTATTAATTATTATATATAATTATTGGATAAATATTGGTCTGTTTAAAATAAATGAAAAAATAAAACAACTTACAGTATGTAATATACAGATGCATAAATTACAGATGCATGTACCAATGCATCCCAGCTGGTATAATAGATATCACTTAGATAACTATTTGGTTTTTGGAAAAAAACAAAAAAAAATCGATTATAAATAATACTTATTATTACTTATTAGATTATAATTAAATGTATTCATCTTCTAAATTAGCTCGTTAAAGTATATTTATAACATTTTTAGTTATTTTTTTAACTAAAATTAAACAAATATGTAAAATGTTTTTCAGTGTTTTTGATTATTAAAATTTTTATTTAATTCCTTGATAAAAAAAAAAAAAAAAAAAAAACATAAATATTATAAATATATTACATAATATTGTCATACTAAATAGTACCTATATGTATAAACACTATTTAATTAGGTTTACAAAATATTTTTTATTGGTATCTATTACTTATAATATATACCTACTATAGTATAATCAACGATATTAGGTAGGTACCTAATTTATATTATTATTTATATATTAAAATTTTAAAATTCACAATCTTCAAGTGATTACAAAAATTTAAAAATACTTTTAAGTTTAATTAAATTTAACAAATTAAAATAACTGACAGAAACAATATATTTTTATCAAGTAAAACATTATATATGTAAATCGTTTAAATTTTACACGAGACAAAATGGTAAATACCTAATAGCTAGGTACATGAGAAACTTAAATGGTAGTGAAAATATTATATCAGTGAACTTTATTCTATGAATAGACAAAATTAAAAATACTACGAATATACTACTAAAATAAAGGTGTATGATACAGCATAAAACAGACAAACGAATTGTTTTAAATTAAATATTTATAAAACCATGTTTTTTTTTAAATTATCTATAAGGTATTTTTAATTCCAAAAATATTTTATAAACATACATTTAGTAATTATTACAAATAACTAGTAATGTGATTATTGATTATACAAATAACTTATTTGTGTAATTACAATTATTATTTTAGATATTATATATAGATATTTACTCAAAATTCTATATTTTAAAAAGATTATTCTCTCCCCAAATATACCTGCAATTATACAATCAATGCACACTTTTATTGTCAAATATTAACCCATATTTTGTATTCAAAAGTTCAAAGCACAGAATAAATTGTTGACATTTTATCTAATTAATACTTAATTTAGAATAATGTCATCACTGTGTCTACATCACCGGGTACTCGGTGTCAGATTGATAACACGTAATTAGAATGTTGACGTTTATAATTATTTTTGGACAAACCTATAGAGACTGGGAAGAGTCACTCGTTCGCTACGCTCACTCAGACAGTTGAAATCGAAAATAACTCCCGATTTATCATGAAAAACAACGTCACATAGGTAAATTAAATTGTATTTCAAGTGTAATTATCAAAAACAAAACAAAGATAGAAAAATGCAAAAAAATATTTATTTTTTTTTTGGTCGTGGAAATAATATCGAACTGTGAGAACACGTAATCCTGCATGTGGCATTATTCCATTAGACTATGATTATACGAGTTGAAAAGATGTTATAAAATAGCTCATTTAAGATAATAATGTAAAAGTATATATTATGTGTTATCTTGTATTATCAAACTAAGCGCCGGCGCTCCATTATTTACTCGAGCGCCCGATAATGGAGACGCAGTGTAAAATCATAGCGATATTTCTTTAGCGCTTCATATTATCTCCTAAAATTCATATTGTTTATTATAATAAGTAAAATATAATTTATCCAAGATAAAATATTTGCAAATAATTCTATATTTTTAAATTCCCCCTTCCTTAAATGTATACAATATACATACCTATATCTTATATTTTTCATTTAATCAATAACACGGAAGAGGAAGTATAAATAATAAAAATGTAATGAAAAACAAAAACAATATTAACCAAACAAAATTGTAGGCTATGTAGTCGATTTATATGCATAGGTACCTATTGAATATGTAATGTCTTTGCTGCATTACTGTCCCGTCTACCTTATAGGCAATATAGAAAAATTATTACACAATGTTTATATATCCAAATACATAAGATAGACACCTCATTTAAAAATATTTAAAGATATAGGTAGGTATATGTATTTATATAAATCGGAAAAATATTGTAAGATTATTATTCATATTGTAATATACTATATAATGATTTTGTTATTGATGTGTTGATATTTTTTTGGTAATTTAAACACTTTAACTAAAATATACAAATAAACATAAAACATTAAATAAAATATACGCCAAAAATACAAAATAAAAACATAGCTATTGAGCACTTTCAATTACTATTATCATAAAAATTATTATGTGTTTTTATTAATCAATGAGAAATTAAATATAATTTTTATTATAAATTGAAACACATTATTTCACATTGAATTTCAACAAGTTCTGAAAACTTTGCTGCTTAAATAATTGTATAATTTATTATTATATAAACCTTAATCTTAAATGAATATTAATTTCAAATGCAATAAAAAGTTTTTCTGTTTGCAATTTATTTTTTTAATTTTAATTTTACACACTGTAAAATCATACAGATGGGTAAACTTTCAAAAACATTTAAAAATAATTTTATTCTACCCACCACAGTATAAATTTAATAAAATGTATATTGTAAATTAATACAACCATTATAATTATAACTAGAATTTTTTAATTAATTAAATAAAAACTATTTTATTTAATATAATAGTAGTATGTACTTGGTACCTACTGAAATGCAAACAAATCGTATTTATAATTAATTTTAACTGCATACTATTCATAAAATTTACATTTTTATAAAAATCAATAAGAACACGAAAATATTTTGTTTACAAAAAGTAAAAACACGTTAAATGTCAATAAATCGAAGTTAACTCACGTATTATTCATTAAACCTTATATAATAGGTTCTCAAATCTCAATATAGGTATCTACTGAAGCCTTACTCATAAATATCACTTAAACTGAAGCCAAGATATAATATATATAGACTTATTGGCTGGTAAAATCGGCAAGTCGTTGGTTAATTGAATACTCGTATAGTCAAAACTGGGAAAAATATAAAACCCCAACAAACATTCAATAGACTCTAGCTAATGCCAAAATATAATTACATGTCATCCAGAAAAATAATTAATTAGGTAATTTAGAGATATTTTAAAACTAGCAATAATTATAAGGGTAAAAAAATATCAAGAACTATAAGAGACATGGCACTTTAGAGAACGCCATATCAGGAAACCGTGACACCAGATAAGATTTCATCAACTTCACACTACTTCTTATGAATAGAAATTAAACAAATTAAGAAGGAGTCCTTATGAAGATCAATGACAAACTGATCCTTGTTGGTTTCAGCTAAAACCTTTATCAAAATTACACATTATTTAAAAGTTTAGGTATCAAGAGTGTCAATATAGATACCTCCTTCACTTACATCATCCTGTCTTTATATCATTTATCTTTTATATTACTATTACATTAATTTTATACAGATTGAAAATATTAATAAAAAGGTATCAAGAGTATATTTATTATATACAAATAAATATAAATATCCATGAATCATACATATCTATAACTATTTTATTAACTCTATTTGAATTAAATATTTTACTACTTTAAATATAAATCTGTACGAATTAAAAGTTTTCAATGGAAAATTTCAATTACTCGTATTATATTATTCTTCCAGAAAACTCATTTACTATAATAAAGTTAAATCTAAACCTTTAATTATAACTTATATTATGTAATTAAAAACTGAACACATCTCAATAGAATAGAGTAATCTGCTTTTTAAGACTTTGAGTGCGACATAAAACTTATCACAAATACCGTCCGTAAATAAATAGCCAGTCATTTTTAACACAGCATTTTCTCGAAAAGAA
This sequence comes from Pemphigus obesinymphae, assembly GCA_025469235.1. Lineage (NCBI taxonomy): Eukaryota > Metazoa > Arthropoda > Insecta > Hemiptera > Aphididae > Pemphigus > Pemphigus obesinymphae. The sequence goes on along the minus strand of JAIPRL010001145.1, from coordinate 32,367 downwards.
TGAAATTAGATATACTATCTAAAAAATAAATTATATTGATGCTTGTGCAAAGTATTTATTTCTCAGCGCCAAGACGTAACTAGAAATTAATTGCATATTAAATGAAAAAGAATAAATAATATTATAAAAATAACAATAATTTTTTGCACTAACCTATACATCAATTGTCTACTATTGATAGTTACTCTGTTAGTATTCAAATAACGGTAAATGTATTTAGTATTTTAATTTAGTTACTCAAAGTGTATATGTTTCTCATCATTGATTTGCGATTGAAAAATATGATTTCCCGGTAGCTATATTGCGGCGTGTCATATGAAGTAATGACTGACGTTTTTATACTTCGATATCCACATTCGATTTAATACCATGTACTTGTGACATAGATTGTAACTTAATGTACCTATATCTTCTTTACAGTAATACACAGTTTGAATAAAAGTATAAATACTTTTTTTTATATACGAATACTATTTTGAATACTTTTCTAACAAAATATTGAAATACGCTTAATATGTTTTACTGATGTATCTATTCGCCTAAAAATGTTTTTTTTTATTCTCGAAACACGAATATTCATATATAAAAATTATTGTATAGTAATAGAATTATAGAAGAAAAATGTTTTATTTTTATATTTTTTGAAAATTAAAATTATCTTATAATAATATATGACAAATACGTTAACATTTTAATTTTTAATTTATCTTGATAAGAACTAAATAAAAATAAATTAACAAAATCATATAGTGACAGTACATTATTAACAATAAAATAATATAGATGGCAATGTCTACTATAACTGTATTATATTATTTTAAATATTAAATAAATCAGCAAAAAGCAAATTATTATGCACATCGTCAAAAAATATTAAATGCCTACCAAATAAAAATACAAAATAATAATATGTACATACATATTATTATATGAGTCACCTGATGTCTAATTCTAAATAATTTTAAACAATGTAAAAGTTGTAGATGCAGAGTACCTATTTATGAGGAATGATTAATGAACTGAAAATTACTGAAATACAATTCATAGTGTTTGAATAAATATTCCAAATATATTTTTTGAAAAGTATACGAATTCTCAATAATTATTGTTATCAATTTATTTTGAATAAATATTCCTAATACAAAATAAAAGTTTTAAAAAGTCTGCATATAGATGCAAAGCTGTATATTATATGTCAGATGTTAGTTCCGTAAAATATATCGATTATCATGTATTAAGTATTAACTACTATAATTTATATTGTGTATACAAATTAAAAAAAAAAAAGAAGTGTATATTTAATAAATCTTTAGAGGACTAAGTTCCGAACCCTATAATTATTACTATAGTTATTACTTATAGTACGAGTACTCCTCTACCCAACTTACTCTAAAAAGTCTCTGTAGCCGATCCTTTTTAGCCGATTATAGGTGATAATATTAGAGAGTTTGCGACAGGATATATTGAAAACGAGTGGCTTGTTTCAATTTTGTAATTTACTATGGAAACGTTTATATAATTTAGAAGCTTGATCAGGAATAGTTAATGCTCTAAAGTCATTATGAAGTGATAACTGGTTAGGTACACATGATAGTTGGTATAAACCACGGAGCGTTAGTTATTGTTCTAATAGGTAGTGAAATTGATTATAATGATTGTAATATATTTATATTTGATGGTTTAAATACCAATCCTTAATAACACATTACGCTAATACATTATCTAGATATTATTACCTTTATCATATATATAATGAATTATTATTATTTATTATATATTATATTATACTGCACATTCTTATATTATGTATATGTATATAAACATCCAAATTTATATGTATATATATATATATATATATATGTTTAAATTTTCAGCTGTATTTTTCTCGTCAAACTAAACTATGAAAATCGGGTATAATGTTTCAATTTTAAGAAAACTCAAAACTTGACAATATACAGGACAGTTCTACTAGACATATTTGGTATACTATGCATTATTATTTATTTTCATTAATACTATCACATTCATCATATTCTGCAAGATACTTTTGATCTATCGAATAATTTTCCGACTGCCAGATCTAGTAGTAAGTAATAGACCTGGGATTACTATACGAAAGTGAGATAATATTACATGAGCGTACCTACCAAGTAATTCCCTCGAGAGTATAAACCCATCTTGAGAGTCCAGAGAAATATTATAATTCGTAATAACGGCATAATTGTCAGTCATTATTTAAAACTATCCATGACATATACTTTAATTATTAGGTCTCCGTGAAGCCCTGTATGCATGTATGACCTGATTCCTTGGATGAATCTCGTATTTTATATATTTAATTTATACAAGGTTAGGTACTACGCGTATATATATATATGAAATAGAATAGTTTTATTTTAATACCAGTACACAAAATCACTATTCACATAATATCAATTAGATCTCCTGTAAAACTTTTTAGCTAAATGAGTATATCTATATCTATATTCTACATTAATAATAATACACAAATAAGGAAAATTAAAAGGATTTCAAATATCAAAGGATACGTTTTCCGTATCCAAGAAATAATTTTTCGTAATAAAACGATAAACTATATTACCTATATTATTTTAAATTCTAAGTTATAATATAAACATTCTATATAATGATAGTCAGTTATCGAGTAAATTATGGAATTATTATACACTGTATTTGTAATAAGACTTGTCAAACTTGTTAGATATTTCAATTTCTTTTAATGATTTGACGTTTTTTATTTTACAAGAATCATATTGAAACATGAGTCATAAAAACAAACATTTTCCAAACTTCAAATTTGAACTAATGATCAATACATTTTGGCATAGAATTTCAATGTTTCAAAATGTTTCAATATTCTATCTATATGATTTTCTAATAATTATAATATAAAAATAAATAGACTCAATATGTGCACACTGTGTAAACAATCAAACGTATTAATAATGGAAATATCACGTATTTTAAAATTAAAATTATATAATGATAATATTACAGACAAATCCAAATAATATATAAACACATCTAGATTTGTTAAACACAATAGATTATGATTAGTGTGGTTTTCCTATTTTAGTAGGTACCAACAATCTACATACAATTGCATTTAATGAAAGTCGAAGACAAACCGCTGGCTTAGAATATAAAATGGTTCTATCGAGGTATATTTTGAAATTGTCCAGGAGAGTGTTTTTTAAGATTTAATCATCTAAAATATTTGTTATACAATACAGAAACTTTATCTTTATTAATAATAATTAGCATATAAATCTTATTTTCATCTTTAAATGTACGTTTTGAAAATGTTAACAAGATGGCACGCAGAAAGTCATTTTATAATACATTTACACATTTACATATACAATATACATATATATATATATATATATATATATATGTACCAATCTAATTTTGTTCTAAGCCAGAAAAATATTACATTCGTAATAACATAACTTAAAAACACTACACACCTGTAAATTTATTATCAAAATAAGACGTGTTTGCAATTTTCAGTTGTTTAGCCGGACCAATTGCTCAAAAGAATACGCGGACGAAATATATATATTTCAGAGTTATTAGAACTGAATCCCAACGGGGAAAAAATGTGTTTTGCTTTCAATAATTCCATCATTATTTACTTGCAGCCATATAGCATGTTTACATATTCCAAAACAAATGTACAGCTCTATCTCTCAATATATATATATATAAGAAAAAACTCTGGGGATTGTTGAGAAGTTCCCCCTGCTTAAACATAACGAGTGGAAAAATCACGTTTACCTTGAAGGCATAATATTACTATATGGGCGTGTGTATACATGTGTCCTTGCCGAAAGTCACAAGGGGAAAGCATCCATAAATCTAGATGACATTTCATTCGCATTTTTGGCTTTTAGACAATTGGGGGAAGCAAAAGAAACATAAAGGAAACACTCTTTTCTTTTTTAAAAGTTTCACATTGTTTTCGAATGCGTGTATACGTCGATCTTTTGACTTCTCTAAAAATATGAATAACTATACTATGATAGATATTATTATTCCCAAAATTTTTGAACAACCTATAATAATTCCGAGGAATATAGTAAAATGTATTTAACTGCAGGGGTTGAAAAAAATGATTTTTTTACTATATAGGTATAAGTATATCAACAATGAATAATGTGCAGTATGATACATCTAATTATTTCATAACTCAATTTTAAAAAACAAAAATTAGACATTTAAAATTTTAAATTACTAGTAAATAATAATAATATTTAGTCAGGTATTAATATATGTAACCTCTAAATCATAAATAAATTAATTAGTATTTATTTTTAGTACCTGTATATATATATAATATACCTAATAAATTATATTAATATTTAAAAATTAAAAAACTTAATAATATAAAAAAAATTTTACATCTGGCCACCAAAGTTTAAAAAATTGACCCCAAGGGTCAGCAAGGGTCGGTAACTGACAACTGTCAGAGTTCAGACCGCGAAAGGCAGAAAACTGGACCATCAACATAACACACTTTAATACATTATTAAAATTAAATTTATTAACTTGAAATTATTTTCATAACAATAAATAATAAAAATAAATTTATTTTTATTTTAATTATCAAACACAGATTATGGTTGTATCATAATGCATAGAAAATATCTGATCGGTTAAATAAAGTTATTTTATTATAATGTGTCCAAAAGCATTGCTACTTTTATGGCAAATTTTTTCCTATGGACCCAGTTTATTTTATTATTTTGATTATACAAACTCCAATAGAAATTACTTACCGACCCTACAGACTCTACAGCCTTTTGTTTACATTGGAATACCGTAAATCGAAGAAGCAAAGGTATCACAGAGAAATAGGAGATCTTTTCCCTAAACATACTATTTTAAATTAAAAATATATAGATACTGAACATAAACATTTGGAGTATGTCTTCTATTCTAAAACTATACATACTCGTAATATATTATTCTAAAACCAATTCTCCTGTAAACTCATAGTTTGAAACAAGTTGTTTTTGTTTTAATATTAAAATTAAAATATGTTTAAATCTTATATCTTCATTTTAATTAATGTTATACATTTTATCTGATAATTGCCTACTTATTAATATTAAAATTTAAAATATAACTATTTTAGTATGTAACTACTGTAGTTGATAGCAAAATAAATAATGAAATATTAAGATCAAATCGTACTGATTAGATAATATATACTATACATCCGAGTATTAAATATGTAATATTTACTACCTAGTTATAAAAATTATTTACAAAATAACGATAAACAATTCAATAAACTTAATAAAATTGTTCTTGCCAAATTTGATAATGAAAAATATTTATTGATATACAATATATAGTAACCTATAATACCTAATGTAAGTTAAATCGATGAGTCGTTAAAGCTTAGCCTAGCTATTTATTTAGTTATATAATATTCTTATCTCATATACAAAATTTCTCATTGACGAATCAATATAAAAACGAATATTATTTTTAATACATAGATAATAGAATAAATTATACTATTCACATAATTACCCGCGATTTATAAAATTAACAAAGTATACATAATATGAATCTGCTCCAAATTTAACAAAAATAAAGGTGATTCTTGACTACAAAATTTAAAAAGAAAAAAGTGAAAGGTAAAATACTTTTCAAATTCACTATTAGACAAAATATATTCATAGCGATAATACACAAAAATGTCTGAACCCATCTACCATAAGTAAGGTACACGTTGTTGTTATTATGGAAGCGTAGAAGTCTACATATTCCGAGGTCACCAGGCCTTTTATGGGCGAGTCACCAGAATATTATCGTTTGAAATTTTTCAGACACTGCACCACACAGTTCTGACACAACCTTCACCGATGATGTCTATCTTGATTCTCGATGCTTATTAAGCGTGTGAAATTATAATATTATATTATATATTTACGTTTGAATTATTGTGAAACATGTATTTTAATGATTATATATTTTATTTGTTATTTTCATCTTTTATTCTCTCAATTCATTATTAAAAAAAAAAAAAAAACATTATCCATAACGTATTTGGAAACGAACAAATACCGAGTTTTAATTATTAGTAAAAACGTACCTATCGCTAGTTTAAGCAAGTAAATACAATTTCAAATGTTAACTGTACACACTCATTTTCGCCGTAAGGAAGTAATAAATAAAAATAAATAAAGTAATAAATCCGCCGTGAAAAATATATCATTTGACCTTAATATAAAAAATAAAAGTGTTTGATCACGATTTTTCTTCTCCCCTATCATTTATAACTACTTTTGAAACTAATCTTGACCTTAAATAATTATTTGAAATTAGTCACCTTTATAAATAAATATAGGATATAATGGGAATATTGCATTATTTATGCTTACTATCAAAGGTTATCGCGTAATTAACAATGTTTAATTGTTTACGAAATAATTTGTTTCCGGTCATTAAGTAAAACTTTTATTTGTTGAAAATGCGATTATTTTTTTTTTTTTTTTTTAGTTTAATAGATATAATGATGGTTTTCGATTAACGAAATATAATTCACGCGTTATTATAATATTTAAGATTTTGGCACAAACCCAAAATACCACAAAAAAAAAAAAAAATAAAAAAAATAAAAAACATATATCTATATCAATATGATATTGCGATTTCAACGACAAATCGTTAACCGGTTAGTAATAAATGATTTTATTGTGATTTTGTATAGACATTCCAAACTCGACATGAAAAAATGTTAATCTCCCACAGTTTGATCCGTTGATGCTAGTAAATTATCACACAAAACAAATAAATACATCCAAAATATAATATGATGTTTTGTTATCAACTGAAGTATTACAACACGGTACACAGAATACTCCATATTATATACTTCTATACGCACACAGGACGAATATGAGGTCACGTCATAATTTCAACACGAAAATAGAAAAACACAACACTGCGATATGGTCAATAATGCGCCTATTAGACTACCTACTTACATATATTATTTAACAGTATACCTGCTTAACTGTGAAAAATAAGCACGTGCGCACAATGTATCGATGATAGTTTTTCTCCGTACGATGTACCCGTACAGTTACGTGAAGAAGTATATAATATGGACCAGTAAACGTGTAACTTGGCTACAATTTGAAGATGTATAAAGAAAAGAGGGAAAAAAAAAGCTATTGAGAAGTGTGTGTGTGTAGTTTGTGTTCAACGCGAATCGTGACTGGAATATTATGAATATCGGCGTTATAAGTCTGACCTAAAACCGAGCTATACGATATATATTATATATATACGCTAATGAAGGCTTGGGACTTCGTATACCAAGTTTACCGCACCCGCAAACACCGTGTGCGTCCCTTTTATTCGTCGATCATCAACACACATTATAGAAAAAATATTATTTAGACGAAAAACAATATCTGTGGCGCTTCGATTTTCATTTCGATTTCAGTACATTCATGCATAATAATAATAACTGTTTACGTGACTATTAATATCCATACACAGAACCGTTGAAATTCAAAAAAAAAAAAAACATTTTTTTTTAAAGTGCATATCCAATTAGACTTTTATATGCCATATTACTATCCCTATCATTTTCGTAACGAGCTTCTCCAACGAGCTGAATTTATCCTGTGTACGTTATAGGTACCTGTAGGTATAGGTATATATATATATATATATATATTTTATAGCTTGTAAATATTTTTTTATTAAATTTAAAAACTCGATTCAAAATCAATACGTACGATGAGTATGTACATACGCATAATTTATTCTCTGTGTTTTATATTTATATAGGTATTTTATTTTCATTAATAAAAATAAATTGCGGCCACACCATATAAAAATCGAGTAATTCAGAATTGTCCATCTAAAATCAATAATAGGCAAGTAGGTACTAAACTAAAATGTTTATATGGAAACCCCATAAACTTACTATTATAGTTTATTGAAAGAAATGTTTTAAAAAAGAAAATTATTTTTACATTTGTATGCAATCGAATATTTCTTTGAACACAATAATATTCTATTTAAATTTATTAAAATACATTTGTATATTCTAAACAATAGAAGGCTACAACTATTGATTTTCATAACCAAATAGTTGAAAAAGCTCCAGTAGTATATAGAATACATAAAATAAAACTTACGAAAATATTTGCCCAACTTTAGTTAGCTTAAGTGTTTTCTTTATATTATAAAGAAGTCTAATAAATAAGGTATTATACGCAGTTACAGACAAAAACATCTGATGTCAATTGTATAATGCCATTTAGAATCATTAATTTCATGAAATAATTAATAATACACTAGAAAATGCATATGGTCTATATGTTACAATTTTTAAAAATAAAATATTATTTAACTTTTAAATTTGTATAACTTTATAAGATTAATCTGACTTATTTTTTTATACAAACAAATGCATATTATAAATATTATAATAAATTAATTGTATATAATTTAATTATTATATAATTATATAATTATATTATATTAATATAATAGATATTCGAGTTTTCCCAGAAAAAAGAGAATGTATATATTATTTAAAAAGTATCTATCTATATCCTATAGTGTAATAAGAAATAAGAGTAGGTACCTACACCAAATGCAAAAAATTTTATCATTACATTAAAATATACCAATAAATTTTTAGAATTACATAAGTCTATACAAAAGTCAAATTTAAATTTCAAAATTTCATTGAAAACTACTAGATATTTTATAATATATATATATATTATAGATATAGGTATGTAAATTTGTTCATGTTTATTTATTCAATAATATGTTGAAAAAAAATGTTACATTCGTTTAATTATGTTGGACTTGAAATATATTAATTTTAGATACATCAAATTATATAAATTCATTTTATTTTTATTTATTGTACGACATTAATCTAAATTTTAAGAAGAATAATATGATCATAATAATTATAAATCAATCACCCAAATTATATAGGTAATAATTTATAGATATTAACTGTAAAATATATTTATAGAAGACAGTCAATAATCTTATAAATGTCCGTATAAACAATTTTTTTTGTATATTATATGTGGTTAGATTAGGATTAATGATTAAAAGTTAAAACTATACAATCGTTATGCACGTGGTAATGTATACAGTCGTTTCAAATTACCGATGCGCAGAACGTCAGCAAGGCAGGAACAAAAAATAAAATAAAATATAAAATACAGTTAGTCGTTTGTCATGGCCGTTGTGCATTAGGAATTTCAAATGGCGTTTAAACGAAATATTTTAACAATCCTGCTTAGATGTCTTTTATTTATATTGGAAAAAACAAATAAAGTACCTACTAAATGTGAAAAAAGTTTTACTAAAAAAATATAAAAAAAACTATTTCAAAGAGTATAAAAATGAAAATACCTACTGTGAATTACTACCTATAATATCATATATTATATATATAAAAATTACTATTTTATATGTGATACTATATCGATATCAAAAGAAAATATTTTTAAGGAAAAATACATAGGTATATTTAATTATATTGGAAAAAAAATAAAAAAACAAACTATTATTGATTAGTTTATACTTTATATCACAGATTCAGTTTTAACTACATTCTAATTTTTTAACTAAAATCAATAGATGGAATGAATGACAGTACCTATTATCTATGTATAGCGTATAATCTTCCGATTACTATAATAGAGAATATGATAAACGGTTATATTATAAATACTAATAAGACCATTTTACGTAACCTTATCAAAAACAAAAAGATAAAATATGCATATATTACTAATCAATATAATTACAACAATAAAATACTTCTAAATTATATTATATTATTATTATTATAACATATTAGGTTTTTAACTAAAATTTAGTATTAATACCTATATATACATATTTCTAGTTGATTATATAGTAATTATAGCGTATAATAAATGCACATTTATTAAAATAATTATTGTTCTATTGTATTCCATAACATGACAAATTCGTAATCATTATACGTATACCTACATATGTGTAATGTGTATACCTAATATACCAAGTTTTACTTCATACTATACCTATAAAATATCTCTACATCGACTTTATTATCCTACGTAAATCGCCCATCAACAATTATTATTATCAATAATTTTATGTTTAACAATGTAAATTAGAAAACTAACTTTCACTTCACGCCTAATCCATATATACGAGTAGGTACCCATATTTTTTTTCCTAGACGCCCATTCCTCTATACAATATAATATGGAGCCTAGATAATCAATCAAATTGTTATACAATGTGACAGACATAAAATAATCTTTTTGTAATTATTAAAACTCTGCAAACATTTTATATGAATTCCATAGAAAATGTGATATAACACATATAAAAAAAAATAGAATTATTCTTATAGAGTATCTGGAATTTATAAAGCTTCTATAAATATTTTTAATGTGTTTGTCATATGAAATCGAATAGACTATATATTATAGTTTTCACCTGTTAACAAAAAAAGTGTCCATAATATAAATTAGTAATATTAACAATAGTTTTCAAACTCAATTAGCTGAATATTATAATTTATACTTGTATTTTTCATAAAAAAAAATAATAGTGATGTGAATAATGTGAATAAATAAAATAAATCACTAACAAAATTAAAATGATCCATTGCCTCTCAATTAATTAAAACACTTCAAAGCACTTACAACTATATACTTTTGTAATAAACTATCTTCTATTTATATTCCAACTTTCCATATAATTTAAAACAAAATAGGAAACAATACTATAATCTCTCAATTTAAATAGGTACCTAGTTCAAAATGTTATCAATAAAAATGAAATTTATAGAAAAATTATGCATATCTATAAATTATGTATGCATAATCCTTGAGCTTATAATACTCCGAAATATATTAATTTATTTTTATATTATAAATAATGTAATATTTATGTAATTTATTATTATCTGGAACCTATACTTTATGCATTATTTTTTGAATTTCTGTTTGACGTTATTTCGTCTAATAAATAAATACTGAATGAACCATAAAATATTTATAAATTAATTAACTAAATTATCATTAGAAACAATCTATTTTACTATAGATTTCATTGATTGTGTATCAAAAATGCATATAATTGTTTTTTAATAGGTACCTGACAGTTTAAAATATTAATTCATGAATAAATGATTTAGTTAACTCGCTTAATCTTTTTTTAATAAAAAATTATCAATAAAAAAATATATTAATCTTGAAATATAGATAAGTACCTCAACTTTTCAATAATATATAGGCCAAAAATTAAAATTTTAAATTTCGTAGGTATAACTTTTTCAAAGAATTAAGTATTTTACTTAAAAAAAACTATTAAATATATTTAAATTAAAGTATATAGTGTATTATAAAATAAACTAGCTGGAGTATATTAACGGCAAAATATGTTGAAAGAGTGCTTTAAAATAAAATAATAAGATAATCGTTTTATAGAACTACATACGTAGTATGGATTATTCTATATTAGTATCTACTTTATAAACGTTTCGTAAACATCATTAGAACCCGCGCGTTTAAAAACGATTTGCAGTAGGTAGTCACTAAATACAAATAAATTAGTATTTTTGACATATAAACTAAAACAAACTATAAACATTTAAAACGTATTTTCGTATATAATGTAGGTATATTGCTTATTATTTATTGCCTAAAACTTTTTAGTCTTGAAAACCAAAAGTACCTACCTATGAACTATTGTAGAAATTCAAATTTGTCAACACACGACTTAAAACGATTTCCTCATAAATATTGTCCAAAAAAAAATCATCTTAATTCTAACTGCACCTATTTGAAAAAGTTGTGTAATGTATACGTACAATATACAGTATATTTCGCTAACACAGAATGATTATACTCTAGTTGGTACCTACGTAGGTACGAATAAAACAAATTGCGTAATCGACTCGAAGGTAATTTGTCTTGCATATGCACATGATATGTCTATCGACCATAATTACAATCGAGCTAAACAAAATTCCTTTGACAGAAATTTATTGGAACTATTAAAAATAGATCATAATTATAATCAAAGTTAAAGACATTAAATATATAATATGCCTATTACATAATAATAATAGTAAATTAATCGATACCTATACAAGTAGAGATTTGGTCCATATTTGTTATAAAATTTTTTGACAACAAAATGTATTATAAAGGAAATAATATAACTTTTCACATTAATACAGCTTAGGTAAACTTTATATAGGTACTATATACAGAAAACCTATTATTATTTAACCAGTGACATATACTACATACCTAGGTACATATTATTACGTATATTTATTATAATCTGTTTTGAGTACCTACTTAATTCAGTTTCCGTTGTTTTTTTTTTTTTTTTTTTTTTGAGTTATTTGTTATAATCTTAAGTCGTCAAACGTAGATATATTTTACAAAAAAAAATCGATTAAAATATTATTATTTATTAAGTATTGATATGACTATATGAGCATAATGAGCAGAACCGGGAGCAGAACTTGATACGAATTGTACCAATTTATAATTTTAGATATAATAATCTATTCATTAACTCACAGTATTTTAACTGTTATTTTTAAAATGTAATTTTCATAAAAAAAAAAAAAAAAATGTATAATATATGACAACATGCCGTATTATTGATAAAACTAGTGACACATTCTCAGCTGAGTATATCCGAGGTAGGTATATGAACTATCGACTATAAGAAGACAAGGTCATAGAACCAAAAACTTAATGCAACACAAATAAACAAACCGTTAAACTCTGGCAAGTCATATATGCGAGGCACCGGTATAATAGTACATTAGAATGCATAACCCATAGACATTATGGGACTCGGACGTTGAAAAAATCTTCAATTAAAAATAACGGTGTTTGATGGCAACAATAGAAGACCATAGATAGATCGATTATTGACTACATTATCGTTAATAACATAAGATCCAAATAACGATATTATACATGTTTGATTCACAGCTATAATCGTTTATATATTGTCTGTTCAGCAATGTTTATTATGCAGTTCATATATCTCTATTCCTATTTTATTAATTAAAATAAAACAAAATCTATAACAAATTGAATAAAATACCAAGCATTTATAAATAAAATGTGTCTATTATTATAATACGGCTGTAAACCGATCTCGTATATAGAAAACAGCCATAGATCATCATCGCGTATCTATAGGTAAAAATAAAAAATGAGGATATGCCTATATAATATAATAGATAACAACTTCCTATTGGCTAAATAATTGTAAGGTTAATGAAATGTTATGCTAAAGACAAATCGACATATTTTGAAAACTATAATCTTTAATATATTAGAATTGTACGCGTTCGTATACAATAAATTTAATTACCTAATATATTATATCATTAAATACTCATATCAGATATTAAAAATTAAACAACAAAATACAATTTTATCGATCCCTTTAAAATGCTGTGTATTGTCTGTTACAGAGTGATAATAATTAAAATTGATATACAAAAAAAGGTTTTGAAAAAATCCATTTTTAATGCAATAGCGGACGACAGCTATTACAATATTCCCGAATACTTCATAAATGTATTCGAACGAAATAGAATAGTATTATTATTATTTAATAAAATAATCAGAGAGTGGATTTATTTATATTTGATCGAAGTTAATGGACGACACTTTGACGTGTTTATTTATTTTACAACATAGAAAAATAAATGTACGGTATTGTATTCAGTTTCAGTTTAAATAACATATTTATTAGATAATTTCGTATATCTAATTATAAGGATTTATTAGTATTCGGCTGTATTTCAATATATTGATTTAAGTCATACCCTCGATTATACCTGTGCAGGGAATTAATAATAGAGTAGATATACTACATTAATAGGACGCCACACGCCCAACTTTTAAGGGGTTTTGTACAGGGAATTTGTATTGAATTTTAAAAAAATTGAAAATGTTTAAATACATTTTAAAAGTTAGTTTATAATACATTTTTTTCAGTATCATTTTAAATTATCGTGTAATCACGATAATTATTTTAAAAAAAACATGTTTACGTATTTTTCATTTTTATCAACTTGAGAATATTGTACAAAGATGAAATAAAAATTAAAGAACAAAATTATCTAGCGACTGATGGGGTCAATTTTTGTTATATGCATTTTTACACGTTTTATAAGCTGATAAAAAAATAATAATCGATATTTTAACAGCTCATTAAGCATATAAAAAATGCATATCTCAAAAATCAGTTCCATCAGTCGCTAGATAATGTTGTTAACTATAATTTGTTTTTTGTTTCATTTTTCTAACATGTTTGTTAGTCGATAAAAATAAAAAATGTTAATGCATGTTTTTCATTTAAAAATTGTTGGTGTGGCATCTCTTAAGGGGACGTACGTATATACTACATTACAAAACCCGATTTTACTATGTTGCGCGTGATGTGTCAGGCAAATATAATTGAATCAAGTATTACGTCCCCTTAATATATTGAAGTAAAATGATATAATATAATTAATTAATAATAAAAATAACTCAAATAATAATTACCTACAGTTTTTTACGTATATTTCAAAGCTTAAACATTTTTTCAAATTAAATTCCTGGATTAAAACTATCACGTATTTTAATATGATTGAGAATAACTTCCCAACCAGTTGATGGACACATAAAGCACGTACATAATTGCCTTGACCATCGGCAGCGAGAAAAAAATAAACTGACCTCTTGAATATATGGGTATAGTATAGATATGTTATTAAATTAAGAATACTTACCGTCGCCAATATAATTGGATGTAGACAATTTGTGAGCAATGTTTAAATATTAATCAACCAACTGTTAATTGTTATAATCAGGGCCATCTCTAATAAGGGGTTGGTTATCTCCAAATAAAAAATATATTTAAAGATAATAGTTAGTTACCAATCATTTTACATTTAAAATTAAAAATAATGTTATAAATTATTATACATAATTGTTTAAAATGATTAAACTAATTTAGTTCATTAAAGGAATGTTCGTACAAGTAAATTTGTATTGTAAAACTTGCATTAGTATTTCTTCATTTTATTAATTAATATATTTACAAATCCCTTAAAATTATAAAAAAATATATACATATTACTCATTATTTTAAGATTCATGGTTAGGTATTGAAAAAAAAAAAAGTCATAAACCATAATGTATATGAAAAACGGCTTTATAAGTTGCTATATAGACAATGTTATTAGTATTATAAGTATTTACAATTTATTTTTTGTTTAATCTTTCTGCGATATTTTCAAGTTGATAAAAATTAGAAATACGAAAGTAACGTACATTCAATACAATTTTACAAATAAAAATAACAATGAAAAATTATCCTAAAATTGAACCACATAATTTATAAATCCCTTTTTAAATGTATTCAAACATTTTTAATTATTAGATACCTACCTAATCGTTTTTCTTGACATTTTTTTTAAAATTACCTAAATGTAAATATATTAGGTACCTATATAGTATAGGTACTCGTTGAAAACAAATTGGTACTCTGACATTCTATTATAAAATAAAAAAAAATCTGATCACGTTTAAAATAATGTATCGAATCTTATAAAAAATGTATACTGCAGATTTACAATAATTGCATATACCGTTGTCTGAAATTTTCAGCTGACTTATAAACTCGGTGTTTGAAAAAAAAAAAAAAAAAACAAATGAAAAAGCTTTACCTATTTTTAATACAATATTTATCTTGAGAATATAATATACTGACGCGTATTGCTGGAGGGATATATTTATCAATTGTTGAATTAATTTTTTTTTTAAACGGCAATAAAGAACCGGTAACATTAATATGCGCGTTTGGTACATATAACAGCCCCGGAAAGTGAGATTAGGTACGTTTGGTCCAAGGACCTCCTCGGGCCCTCTGAAATATAACTCACTATAAGGCCAATAATTATTACTGGATAGCTTAATAACTTGGCTCATGTGTAATATAATATATATATAGTAACAACAAACTAACAAAGTATTAAAAAGAAAATGGGAAAGATATTATATGTGTATAATATATATATATATATAATATATGGAGAGAGAGAGATAGAGAGAGAAAAGACAAACTGTTCGATACAGCCGCCTCAGCGGGTAACATTCTTGAATAATAATTTTTTTTTTTTTTTTTTTTTTTTTTTTTACCAGCGTTTAGCTCGAATGGAATCTGCGGCACTCCCAATAGCCATCGCCGACCGGACGACCTTCAAGTGTCCGCGCACCGGGTTCACTCGGTGTGGTATTTTGTTTTGTTTTTTATTTTTCACGATATATATATTCGCATGCAAGTACCATATAGTATATACGAAGGAAAATAGGGTCTTGTGTGTACGTTAAAATTATAAAAGACGGCGAAAAAATATCGTGTACATACTGCGTGCAACGTTTATATCCGTACAATGACAATAGTGTTTTTCTGTCAAAAAAAAAAAAATGTCGCATATATACCCAAAAGAGATACATATAATAATAATGGCATATTATTATGACCAGATCAATATGCGAGTATACCTAATAATACGATGATGACCGTATGGTTGACAATATAATAGACATTATATTGTCATTGTATTTGCCATATGCCTATATAATAATATATATATATATACCCATTATTATTGTTATAAAACCTATACGAAAACTGTGTTCGATGATTTTTGAGACACGAAGAAAAACAACAAACACATTTCCATACAATTATATAATTTTTTTTTTTTCGTAATAAAATATGAAAAACTAAACGAAAACTATATACCTACATACGCAGTATAATATATTTATATCGCATTGAAATCGAAATGTAGGGGAACATGGGGCAAAGTGCAGGGGACATCGTTATATCTATTTATATTTAATGTATACAATTGATAATATTATTAGATTTATAGTTTTCTTGATCGTCTGAGATCGTGTGATAAATGTTTTGGATCAAAATATCGATTATATTATTGTGAATAATCGATGAAAAGAAAAAACCGAGAATGTGTTTGTTATAATTTCCTTGATAATGGAATTTCATATTTTGTTTTCAATATATTATGTTTAACGTGTATCGTTTTTAGTAATTTTTAGGTTTTTTTTCTTACAGAGAGTAGGTTCCAAATTGTATCATCAAAGTTCTCGATTTCAAAGAAAGTATTTTAATAGAATCAAATCAAAGTATTCAGGTGAGTTCATTGATCGGGGCAAAGTGGATTATACCTGTCTGGGGCAAAGTGGGGACGTCCCTGCTTTGCCCCATGTAAAAGAATCTATTTTTTTTTTTTAATTTGAATGATGCATTTTCAGAATGGTTAGGTATTATCAACGAAAGTTAAAACTAAAGTTAAAGTTTTAACTAAAAATGTTAGTTAATTTATATTTATAAAAATATTGTTTTGTTGTAAATAAATTTAAATGTATAGAATATGAATGTATTTTATTTTATGTCTCCACTTTGCCTCATACGTGGGGCAAAGCGGGATAAACTGTACTTTTTTTGATATCTTCATAAACTTCAAAAAAATATATTTAAAATTTCACAAAAAATAATAAATCAATTACCATAATCTATAGATTGCGTAAACGAAATTTGGAAAAAAAATATTTAATTTTAAGTGTATTACAGGCCATCACACGTTAGCGTCCCCACTTAAAAGTTCCCCTATACCAATGAAATATAATTTAGAAACATTTCAAAAGTTCATGTTAAACATGAGGAAATATTTACAATGAAATTCTCGTAAACAATTTGAATAGAATATATATAATAACATATTAAAATGATTTTACAACTCAAAATCCAAAAAAGAAAAGTACCTTCTAAGTTCATCTACCTTCAATTCCTAAATACATTTAATTTTCTTTATTTTTGTGATACATGACACTCGTTCAAAAGTATGCCGTGTACCTACACTATACATAGTGGTAATTATAATATGTTATTGACTTTAATACGTAATCGTTTAATATTATAAATAATATAATAATACAGCTACGATCCTTTCTAAACTACGTT
The DNA here is from genome assembly GCA_025469235.1 of Pemphigus obesinymphae. Lineage (NCBI taxonomy): Eukaryota > Metazoa > Arthropoda > Insecta > Hemiptera > Aphididae > Pemphigus > Pemphigus obesinymphae. The sequence continues at coordinate 14,259 of JAIPRL010001145.1, read as the reverse complement.
TCTATTTACGAAAATGCCTACATTTGTTTCAAATATATAATATATAAGCTACAGTTTCTGCGGAAATCAATTAAAAACCACTCCTATACTCATTTCGTGCGATGAATTATGATATAGAATTTAAAAATACATAATAAAAATACTATGATAATTATTTCAATTTAGTATTAATAAAAATATTAGATAGATAGATAGATAGATAAGCACGCATAAAATACGATCTAATAATGTACAATTTAATTTATTTTCCATCACAACATCGCCCGTGTATTAAAAATGATATTTTAAAATTAATATTGTATTCCGATTGGTCACAGACATCACATTTTACACTCTGGTTTACACGTTTTAACATAATGCGAAAATCTGTGTCGAATCACTATTATTCAAAATGAAAAGTAAACATTGTTATTAAAATCTATTCAGTTTACTTAAACATCAAAAATTATGATTGTTATTTTTTGTTTTTGTATATAATATATATATATATAGATACCTACCTACGTATAACCATCAATCCGATTTAAAATGTAAATGCATGAGAGTCAAATAAGTACTTAATATTGCAATAAAATAACTATTCTCGTTATTTCCTTTTTGTTTTTGGCATTTAGTTTATTAGTTGACAATTAAAGACTATTAAAATTCTACAAACTGCAGGTAATGTGCGTAAGTTTTATATAGTTTCCGAAAACTTTTTGCTATAATATTTGTCACGACAAATTAACAGAACTTTGGACTTTGCACACTTTTAACATTACACTAATCCATGAATCGTCTGTATTTAGCTTAACAACTATTATATTAATGGTTCTATGTACAAATTATTTACATAGCTGGAAATTAAAAACATCATTAACGTAATAAATTAGGTAAGTACTTTCGATTAAAATTAAAAAATATATATACCTCAGATAATATATGATAATTTTAATTTCATGTGTGTTTTAAGAAACCAAAAAATAAAGATTGATAAATCAATATATTATTATAATAAATATTATTAAATCCAAAAATAGATAAAATATTTTATTATTTATAGATCACTGCAAAATTAAATCACTCATAAATTATAACCAATACCTATATGTTTGAAACATAAATAATTAATAGATATAGATACCTATGTAATTATATATTTATTATTTTTATATTCTGAGCTATTATATAATATTATAATATGGTATCACCTATCGTAAAATAAATATAAAAAATTAATCTACTATAAAGGGTTTGGAAGTACTTTTTTTTTTTTAGTGGCTTAGACCTTAAAGAATGACAAAATTATTATATAGGTACTTAATTACTATTAATAATTAAATATTTAGTAATTAAGTAAGTCATTATTAACTTAATTATTTATTTTCGAAGTTTAATTTTCATCAACTCGAAATATTATTATTATTAGTTGTACCTATTCATTATATTTTAATAAATGACAAATGATAATCAAATTTAAATAGATAAAACATAATAATTTATATATGAATATTGAATATACTGCTTTTAACACTTTTCAAATACAATACCTGTAATAGTGGCTACTGTATTCTAAGCACGCCAAAGATAAAATAAAATGTTTTTACCGTTAGTCGATTCGCGGTTAACCACGTATAGGTTCAATAACGTCACCTAAATATTCGCCAATATCTTACCTATACCAAATTTCACAGAACAAGTAAAAAATAATTTGTTTGATTTCGAATATTATAAATATTTATGTTCTTCAGTATATTTTTAATAATTCAAATAGGTACTTAGTTAAATATTAAGTGTATTTCAAATTTCAATAGTGTAAATACAAATATAAATCTAATAATAAATTCTTGCTGTTATATGTGTCATATTTAACACTTTGTTAATAATGAAATAAATAACTTATACTTATAACGTTATAAATGAAGTTGTTTTTTATAACAAAAAAACAAATGTATATTCATTCAAAATATCTTTCAAAATTATTAGCTATTTGTAATAGGTTGCTTTTTATTCTTATTAAACACTTGAAATATGTTAATACATACATAATAATTATAAGATTATATACGTATATCTTCTATTAAATTAAAAAATACGTTTACCAGCTTAAAGATCAACGACTGTGTAAATCTTGTATGTACCATGAAAGTAAATAATATCATAAAAATTATTAATTATAAATATTTTATATTTAAACAACACTGACTAAAGAACCTTCTTTGGGGTTTTATTCGTTAATGTATATTTATTGTTATATAGAAAAATATATAAAATAAACACGAAATTTTTTTTTTTTTTTCATTTCAATTAAAACCATTTTACATCAATACTAATTATAAACATAGGTAAATTACGTATTTATTTGGCTTTTAATCAAACAAACTATTATTAAAAAGTCAACAAAATAATCTTGTATTTTCAAAAGATAAATAAATAATAATGTTAAATAAAATGCTTGGTTTGGTGTTTTCCGTTATTATAGAGCTTTTAATCCCAGAAGTAACTATCTTCTTGTCTCTCAATAAGCGCTATTTCGATTAAGCTTGGGTAATTTTCCGGTCGAATGAAAAATGTTTAACCAATTCAAACCCAAACCTCGTAGGAATAGCCATTTTACACATGAACCCATATTTCTTATATACCTAGATATATTTTGTATACTTCGTTAAGACTTTAGACAATCACTGCGAGCATTATTTTTGGCTTAATACAATATATAACAATAAAAAATATATCTAATGTATAACATTTCTATACATGATATTTACCTCACGTCCTCACTGTGGCACTTTCATAAAATTGTATATATTTTGTTTTTAGACGGTACTTTTTTTTTTCTTCCCATATAGAACTCTTTACTAACAAACTTTACAATTTACAAATACGATAAATTTTAATTCACTACAAAACTTCACGATAAAACATAGGTTTTCTTTTACTGCTCACTCCAATTATATAAAGAAAATATATTTTTAATCGAAATACAAGAAGAAAATTTTTATTGAAGTATTTATAGCAGCTAATTCATATACAGGAGTAGATAATATGCAATACCCAAAGAAAGACAAGAACACCCGAGAAAAACCATATCAATATAAATGAGTGCACTCAGCATATCGACGCTTTTATATGTACGTCGTACATTATTTTAAAACACACTTGATGCAGAGAGATCTTTCATAAGTGCATAATACAAAATACTATTATATTCTCAAATATTTAAATTTAAAAAAAAAGCTCAAATCAAGTAGTTTTTACTGAATATTTTTAATCACATTTCTATCCTTACTTCATATAATACTTAATAGGTACTTACAATTTGTACTAATAATATAAATTGTATAACTATTACGTTACCAACACATAATGATGATATTATTTTCTAGTCATTGTCAATAGAACTGGAAAAAATCAGATAATACTGAATATCTATTTCATATATATGTATATGTGTATATATATATATATTTAATAAATTAATAATAATAATAACAATACTAATTTTTTTTTTTAATTGTGTAAATCATCATTTACTTTTAGTTAAAAGTTATAACCACCAATCAATTTGGAAAATACAACTAAACCTAATTAAATCTAAAGATTAGTTAATAAAAATTATTTTGTTTTTGTATTTAAATAAAGTACAGATGTAAGTATTTATTTTTAAATGTATTTCAAATACCATTCAGATATATCCTAATATACTTATAGGACTTAAGAGAATGACACACGCCTAATTATTGAGATTTTGTATAGGCAATTTGTATTAAATTTAAAAAAAATTAAAATTCAACAATTTAAAAATAGTCTTGTGTTAGTTCCATTTTTAATTGTCGTGGAATCACGATATTTGTTTTAAAAACACATGTTTATACATTTAAAATTTTTATCAACTTAAGAATATTGTAGACACAAAGATTAAATAAAAATAAATTATAAAAATAAAATTATCTAGCGACTAATAAAGCCGATTTTTGATATATGTATTTTTACATGATTTATAAGCTGTTGAAAAAATCAAAAAATCTATATTTTAACAGTTTGAAATTTTAAAACGATTAAAAATGCATAGGTATATATATATCAAAAATCAGCTGCATCAGTCACTAGATAATATTGTTGGCTATAATTTGTTTTTTATTTTATATTTCTAACATGTTTGTAAGTTGATTATACAATTTTTTTTTTTTTTTCAATGTGCGTATTCTAAGACACAAAAAGTATTTGAGTAGGTATTTTGCAAGTCAGCAGTTGGTAAGGAGTGAGAAATGTGATCATTATATTGCCCGAATAATGCTGATAAATGAATAAAGATGATAATGTTTGACAGTATAGCTAATTATTTTGCTATTTAAAAGTGGATATATCTAGTTAAAAAGTTAATACTATTTTTACTTTTTAATCAAACTATTTAGTTATTTTTGCAATTAACTGCATCAAATAATTGAAAAAAATTCTCACGAGTTTGTTATACATATATTTTAATCAAAACTAAATATAATAGCTGGTAGGTACTCAATATTCATTTTATATTAATTTTAATTGTAATACATGTGTCAAAGGTGTTATGGAACCCATGATGGTAATAACAATAATAGACCTATATATGTGCGTACATTTAAATTTTTTCATAATTTGTATTTCCTACGAAAATCAATTCGTTTAAACTAAGTTTATAGTTAAAATTAATATTTTTAACCATTAAGTCATAACTGAACAAGCTTTTGGTTGAATTAAATTTAACTTATTTCGACCGATTTCCGTTAATTTAACTCGCCCGTTTATGCGTAATAGCACTTATTATTATGATAACAAGACGAAAAGAAAAAAACACGTTTAAAGCACCGTACCTTATAGATGCCGTCGACGAGTTTAGTGATCTCTTCGGTCTCCATCGTTGCGACGACTGTTGACGCACAGACACAATAATATTATGTCCAATTACACGCGCACGGCACACGCTGCACGCGTAAAAGTCGTAAACGCACAACCACAACCCTCTTCCACGCGTCGCCAAGACTCCTAAGTGCGAAAAACACTGTTAACCGCCGCGGAAATGCGCATCAGAGGACGTCCGGAAAACCGTGACGGGCGCGCGCCGCAACACGAGTGTGATCGTTGTTGGAAGCACGTGAGTGACGGCGGCGAGCACGAAATACAACGACAACAGCGGACGTCGGGCGCGAACGGTCACGTTGCCACTGACTACAAAACGACGGCCAGCCAGTACCGCGCGGTTTCTATACGCCGCCGAGACGTGTTCCCCGCGCCGCCGGATCGGATCGGTTACGACACACCGTCGTCGTCGGTGATCCGCGCGGCGTTTACATCCGCGGCAAGAACACTACTATACTATACTATCCGCCGCAGTCGGTCCGGCGGCGGTAGCCGTTCTCCTCCGGAACGCAAGCTGTGGAAAGATATACGCCATCCGTGCCTGTATCTGCAGACACCTCTATACGGCTATACCTATATGCGTACAGCATTGCGACAGCCAGCACGTTATTAAATTGTGCAGTCGTCTCTATGGTAGATCGTGTTATTTTTAAAGACTGCACAATCCACGAGTGACGCTAATTTTCCAGTGAAATATAAAAAAAAAAAAAAAAAAAAATACAAACGTAGACTAATATACTTATTCGACAAAGTAAGACCATATCAAAATGTTTATTATATCATTTACCTATACCTAATAATCCGTCCGTCTTTGAGACGATAACGATCAAATTGAAAATTTACTGTTTATTGATCCACCCGCGGAACCAATCAAGTCGAATGAATGAAAAAATCTAGTAAAACCTCGAAAAAAACGTTATAACTAGGTAGGTATATGACTTTTATAATTTCATTCTATTGATGTATTCAATTATTCTCTACTCCATCACAAGCTATAGATTAAAGGAGTAGATATTATTTTATTATATATGTCATATAATGGTATGTATAATAAAATATAATAATAAAAAAAAATTAGCTTATGATTGGATTTTTACTCTAGGAGAAATTTGATTTTGAATATATCATTTTTTTTTTTTCAGTTCGGTTTATAAATACAATTTATTATTACGAATTATATGATTACATTTTCTCCCCATACTCGTAAAATTATCATAATAATCGTACTACTTATATTTAACATTAACAATATATTTTATGGAAAATTTTGATTGTCACTCATTAGGAATTTCTTTAAAAATTTACTGCTTTATACAGTGGCCTGTGGACTAGATTATATGAAGTCTGACAATAAAGTAATGAGGCAAATATTTTTCTAATTGATGTAATTACACAGAAGTCCTCGTACCAATATCTTAAATAAGTACGCTAATTTTCTTTAAACATACATAATAATGTATAGTTGAGTATAGAAGTATTAAATCTATAGCTGAAAATCAGCAAGTTAATTTTACTACATTTTCAAGAGAGCCATAAAAATACAAAACAACTCAAATCCTTTCATTGATTTTTTTTTTTTTAAGTTAATTATCTTTTACAATGTTTTAAATATATTTGTTTTACAATGTATTTTTTTTTGTCTACACTATTTAATATTTTAGGTAAAAGAAGTCAAACAGGAGCTTAGGAATAAAGAACTTTTTTTGATTTTCCTGGTGTAAGTGTAATGGAAAACCACCTGTTATATCGGAAAATATTTATAAATGTGAAAATGAAAAATTTGTATCTATATAATATATATATAGTAATAATATTATACCAAACTTTTCTCAATATCATTTTTCGAATGAAATTATTAGATGCGTTACTCTGGCACCGCCATATTGGAATTTTCAATTTTTTTTTTTTTTATCCCATTATTGTACCATAATTTGTACCAATTTGTACCATCGATCCCTGAATTTGAACCCAAAAATTTCACACAGAAAAATCGATTTTACTTTGTGGGTGCTATTTTTGAATAATATCCGATTTTTAAGGAGTGCTGAATAAATTACTTTTAAGAATTTCGAAAAATGAAAAGCTGAGGATTTACAAATATTAAATACATTAACAAAAGTACTATCCCGTATCAGTATTATTTTTATTGTTGTGTTTTAACAATATTTGTTAAAGAAATATGTTTATGCAATGTTATTGAAATGAGTTTATAAAATAATTTTGGAATTATATATAACTTATTACAAAATCGATGGAGGACAACATTTCTATTTGAATTTCATCCCAAGACCTTTTTTATTATTAAATATTGTATTATTTTTCTGTCTGATTATTATAACCTACATTAGAAAAATACACATAGAAATATTTAAAAATAATTATATACCTATATGTATAAAAGTTTTTATATTTTGTTGGGTTTTTTAACATTTATATATTGACTTAAACAATATCTAATATTTCATTAGTACATATATCGTTGTACTTGTAAGTTTAAGCTATAGAACGTCATACATTTGGTATAAAGAAGTCCTGTATATGCAATTTTATGGGTAATTTAAGAAATATGGAAATTCAATAGTTCAGAAATATATAAATACGTTTTAAAAATATTTTATAAGTTAACCGTATAATATGACCAGTATGTACTCACTGATTATTTGTATTGAGCCAGGGGTGAACAGTATGTCCAACCGTAAGGGGGAAAGATTTTCTACAACAATATTTATTTATTTTGCATAACTTTTATAATATACCTAGTAGTATTGTACCCGTATAATAAATTTTCATTCAATATTTTTGTCTATTAAATATTTTAAATGTTGTGTTTTTACTTTTTATCATTTCAAACGAAAAAAAATAAAAGTTGATTTTTTAACTAATGAACCGATTTCGAATTTTTGTACTATTAATAAAATTATAATTTGTATTTGGTACCAGTTTTTACCACCAATCTCCGGATTTATACCGCAACATTACATTGAAAAAATCCATCTTTTCTTTTGTGGATCTCTCTAATGCTCGAAGTAGACCGGTGGCAAGCCAGATTTCGGGTGGTTCATCATAAATCTGAGTTACTGTAGGTACTTTGTGTCTCATTTTCAATTTATGTTGTGTTTTTTTCATTGTCATGACGTATTTTATATGAAATAATATTCTGGTTCTTAAAAATCTTAAGTTCTATGGTTAATTTCGTAGAAATTGTTAGAACTTGTTTTTATTTCTAGTATTTAATAAAATAATATAAATAATAAAATAATTTCATCTTGATCATGTTTCGTAAACTAACAAAAATATAAACCATACATTTAGGGTGCGACGAGACGTCATGTTTGAAAATTTCCTTTAGTTTATAGGTATCAATTGATTTATGTTTAGAAAAATTATGAAAATTTTTTATTTATTAAAAAAAATATGGTAAGTACTTATAATTTTTGTAACAATAAAATTCGAAATATTAGAAATAAAAACAAGTTGTACAGAAAGGTGGGGGTTTCGAAGAGGATATGAAACACAGGATTAAGTGTGGATGGACGAAGTGGAGAGAAGCGTCAGGTAATCTGTGTGATAAAAGAATTCCTATTAGGTTAAAAGGTAAATTTTATAAGGCAGTGGTGAGACCTGCAATGATGTATGGAACGGAATATTGGGCAATAGGTAGAAAGATAGAACAGAGAATGAGTGCAGCTGAGATGAGAATGTTAAGGTGGATAAGTGGAGTTACTAGAGAGGATAAAATAAGGAATGAGTATATCAGAGGTAGAATAGGGGTAGGTTCGATAGTAGACAAAATGAGAGAGAATAGATTAAGATGACTCGGGCATGTATTAAAGAGGGAAGAGATTGAGGCAGTAAGATTAGTAAGGGAAATGCATGTTGTTGGTAAAAGGGGGAAGGGAAGACCGAAAAAGAGATGGGGGGATGTAATGGCGAGTGATATGAGGAAGGTGGAAGTAAGTGAAGAAGATGCGGGAGATAGAGTTAAGTGGAAGTGTAGGACCAGGGTGTCCGACCCCAAATAGTTGAGAGAGAAGGCGAAGGAGAAGAAGGAGAAGAAGAAGAAGAAGAAGAAGAAGAAGAAGAAGAAGAAGAAATAAAAACAAGTCGGATGCTAGGGTAACGTTACCCTGGAAAGTTACCCCTCAAAGTAAAATCGATTTTTCTCTATGAAATTTTTGGGTACGAATTCGGGGATCGGTGGTACAAATTGGTACAATTAATGGGATATAATAAAAATTGAAAATTTCAATATGGCGGTGCCAGAATAACGCACCTTAAATGATTTATCTTTTTTTTCAAATCAAAAATAATAACAGTGCACTATCCTGTCTAAGGACCCAAAGAACGATGCACCGACTTCCATCATATTTGTATATGGACGGTTTTTTTTAGTATACCTACTCAAAAGCTCATATAAATCAGACTGTGTAATTTTATATTATCCGAGTTAATCTATACACAGTAAACACGAATATACAATTAATATACTCTCGCGGTAGTTTCATAATGTAACTATATACATATATATAGGTATATATAATAATATCAATTAAAATACTGCGGGTAAAGGTTAGGGGTTCAACCTTTCCACTAAATGGTTTTGTTTGTACACACTACGAAATATACGTTAATTCGTTCAATATAATTGATTTTTATCAGAGATGCATACGGATTTTATTTTTTTTTTTTTTTTTATAACCAAGTCCCTACCAAATTACTCTTAATAATAATAATACATCATACTGCTCGTAGATCACAAATACTGAGAAATACCTATAGGTACGTATATTGTATTTCTCCAAAAGCAAAATCAAAAGTTAACATTTTAAAAATTAATTTCATAATATACCTATTTATTTTTGTACGATATGTGTAGGTATATTTCAAAATGCGTTCTTAAGCGTTTGCCAAATCATATGCCTACTATTTCGACTACGGATTAATTATGAAAATGTTAAAAAAAAAAAAACGTATTTTTGAGGGGGTCGTCGTACATGACTCCACTATTTTTTTTTTTTTTTGCTATTTGTATCGCTTACTGATTTTCGTACAGTATATCCTATAATACACATTACTAACTGTAGTCATCGTAATACCGCTTACGAACCCTCCACCTCCGATTGTTAATTTATTATTCGTGCACGTGCAGCCTGCCCGCGGAATATAATAATAAGAGCTGCGTGTGTACGGCCGCCAAAGTGTAGCTCCGTCACTATACAGGTATATACACTGCAGCATGGTCGTGACGGCGTTCGCCCATTTTCCAGTGCACGCGTATGCGCGGGACGTGTATAAAAAAAAAAAAAATTTTATTTTAAAAAAACGACGACACGATAGTATATACGTACGTAACATAATACCTATAATAATATTACGATAAAAAAAAAAACCACCGACGGTGAAAACATAACGTCCCCGTGGCCTTCAGATAACCAACAACGACGCCGGAGCCGGGGCCTCCTCACGTGTGTACAACACATATAGTATAGCCCGTAGGTATATGTATAGAGGCGGCGGCGGCGGCGGCGGCGGCGGCGAACTCACCAGCCGCCACACAACCGTCGACCGGTCCACTACGGCGGCGCGACTACGGCCCAATGGGTATACGCTGGTAGCTATACGGTATAATACATTATTATAATCACGGAAACGAGTTGGAGGAGTGTTTTTTTTTTTTTTTTTTTTTCATTTTTTGGATCGAAACAACACACGTGCACCACTCTGTACACACATATTGTGTACACGATGATACGATATATATACTATATATTATTATGATGGTTACGTAGTAGACCGGAACGGACGAAATCACTTTTAAAGCAGATCCGTTTAAACATAATATGCATACGACTAATCGTTTAATACCGTAACCGGCGGAGCTGAGAACGCGTGAATATATAGTTAGGTAATACTCGTAATACACTATAAAACCTTCTTTGAAATCACAGCCGCCCCCCCCCCGCCCCCGCCCCGACGGAAAATAAAAATGTGGTCAAAAATTAATTTAAAATATCGATGTACCTACAACTTTGTCAATATAGGTACCTACATTAGGTATTATTACCATCATAAACGCAACAGCGCAGGCAGCTCTGAGGACATATTGCGAGTAGAGGTGGCATACCTAACTATATATATATATATAAGTACGCTTTTTAAAATATAAAACCAAACCTATCTGTTAATTTTACGATTGGCTTAAGAAAGATTGAATCAATCATATATATATATTCATATCATACGACAATATTATGATAACTAAAACCGTATTCGTAACTATAACACGAAAATGTATTTATTTTAATTCATAAATGTTAAACTCTCAAATCCCTCTACTGAAAAATTGTTATAACGTCAGTTACCACATATGCGCACTAAAATTCATCGATATTTATTTATTTTTTCATACAAACGGACACAGGGCCCGTATTACAATTCAAACATAAATATACAGTAACATATTACTTAAAATAAAGACATAAATTATGACATTATTGAGAAGCAATAAAAACTACTAAATTTAATTAATTAAAATCGAAATTATATTAGCTACTAACACGCATTAATAGATTAGCAGAAAGATTCAATGAATAATAATTATCAGAAAAATTTGGGTAAAAATATTCTGGATTCCTAATCTTAAGGGTATTTATTTTAAAATTGATTAGCGAAAGTAGTTCAGGAAGATCAATCATAGGTACCAGATGCTAGATTAATTAAAAATCTAAAAATATACTCGTATAATAATATAACATACCTATATGTCCTAGAAGCTATATTATAACATTATTTCAAAACTATAAAAATGTAAACGGCTTATATTAATTTATAGACTAAATATATTAAAACAATTCAATATTTCTAAATTTTCATAAAAATATATTAATATTGCTATATTTAAATCATTTTCATTTTGAGACATACAATACCATTTAAACAAATACTCGTTAAGATGGTAGAAAGCAAAAACGGAGCTAGATATCGAAAAAAGAGGACAGGAACTTTGAAAGGGATTTTAGAGATTAGGTGAGGAAAATCAATTTTCCCATGTGATAAATAAATCAAAAAACTGAGTTTAGCATTAAACCAACGATTAACCAAGGTGTCTAGATCAATAAACTGGAGTATCGGCGTATAGCCATAAAGAGAACACTCTATTTTTAAAACATGACTAACATAATTTAAAAATTTGTATTGAACTCGCTTAAGCATAAAAAAAAAAAAGCAGTATTAGGGTCCCAAATAACTTAACCGTACCTACTCTAAATATTAATGTCAATATACTCTATATTGGTTTAACTAGTGAACTGTGGAGGACCTCAGTAGATACACCATACATGATTAACAAAACTTAAAGTTTTGAGAGCTTTACAGCATTAATACTCCACATACGTGTTGAGGCTAAACGTAAAACAGAAAGCAAATCCAAGATCAATAACAGAGTTGTCAATGGACAATAAAATTTACCCATTCATTGTATATATAAATATAACTGTGGGGCATCTAAGGTAAGTACAACTCTTAGAATAAATTTAGCAATGTTAAACTGCAATCCTAGATTATTAGCCCAAGAAACTATTTTATTTAACTCATTTTTCAGAACAAGGCAATCATTTAATGAATCAATACGATAAAACAATATTATATCATTTGCAAGCGTTAGAAGGCGCACATTCTGCAACACACGTTTAGCACTATTTATAAACAAAGAAAATAGCAGGGGAGATAAATGATCATCTTGGGAGACATCGAAGGTAATAGGAAGGATATCGGAAGTGATGCCAATAATTTTCACCCACTGTTTCAACAAACGAACGAAACCATTACAAGAATAGCTCTCCAAAACCAGTTTCTTGTAAGATACTCAATAGGGTGAGGCGATCGACTCGATCAAAAGCTTCCATGAAATCCATGTAAATAACATCTACTTGAAAATGAACACTAAAAACTTCAAAGACGTAATTTCAAAAAACTGCATTACACGTTATAATCGAACGACCTGGCCGAAAACCATACTGTTCCTCCATAAGGATAGAATTAATAGTTGGCTGAATTTTACTAAGTACAATGGACTCAAATAACTTAATCATATGAGAAAGGATAGATATAGGCCTATAATTAATAACCTGAGAAGCGTCTCCGGACTTCAGGACTGGAATGATAGAATTAGTATTAGTATATTATTTGGTATCTAATAGACAATAATATTGGTTTTATAATGATGTAATATTTTTATGCGTATACACTTTTTTGGGTACAAGTTATTAGGTAGATAAACATAGGGGGATATCGGGAGGGGGGGGGGGTTTAAGCCCCCTCCCCAGAATGTAAACGTCAAAATAAAAATCATGTGTTTCAATATTTGATATTTATAATTTTTATTTTATTTTGTTGAGATACGAGAACGGTCTGAAATATTGACAGGTTATCGTTGTTGGGAAAGCCATATTTTGTAGGTATATATTGATAATCGCAAATATTCTAGAACTTGTTTGCGATACCTGTAAAGTTATAAATACGCAAGCTGCAGACCGCCACAGCATTAGCGTCGATTACGTTTTTGGAGCGTATACGGTGATCGCCTTTATATTTTTGTTTTTAATACCTACGCGTGGTTTTCCGTAAGTGACGTGCTAAACAAATAAACACAATATAATTTTATATTATTTGTGTGAATTGTGTATTTATCTGAATAAATCAATTAATTTTAAATTTTAAATTGTAATTTCAAATTTGTAATTAGTTCAATAATGGCTAAAATAATGTTTGATGTCTTTAATATTAAAAAACAAAAATTAGTTGTTACTAATTCCTCTTCAACAACAACACTAGAATCTGAAAATGAAGATTTAAATATTGATTTAGACATTGATATAACTACACAAAAAAGTGTTGAAAATATTGTAAAAAAAAAATGTCATTTCCGACTTAGGAACTTTAATAACAGGCCCTGTGCGACCAATTTTAACAGTAAGTACAAATGTAGGTAAACACTAAGTTAACATAGTTTAAGTTATTATATTATATTTAAATTAAATATATTGTAGTCATATCCACTAACTAAATTTGGTACACAAAATCGCGCTTTCAATCATAAGCATTACAAAACATATGAATGGCTTGAATATAGTATATCAAAAGATTCAATTTTTTGCTTTGCTTATAGAAATTTTAGTACTGGAAATAGTGGCAATTTTGAAGATAGCTTTCTAGTTGGTTTTAGAAATTGGAAAAAAGCAAGTGTTTTGTATTTATGCTTTATTTATAATTTTTTAATTATAATTATTAATATAAGTATATTATAATTTATAGTTGAGTGTTTGTAGTGGATCTAAAGGTGGGAATAAAAGTAAACTCAATAAATTGGATGCACATGCTAAAAGT